>PNEQ01130471.1:0-90707 GCA_003012365.1 Medauroidea extradentata | reverse complement strand
CGGAAGGAGCGTATCTCCCTCTGATAGTGGTATTCAACTACCCTATCTTCACCAGCTGTATGGGTGTGTTCTGGTTTTAAATGGCTGGCCCGGGGTGGGTGGCATCCCCCCGGTATTAAGATCTATAAGTTGTCTCCTGTTAAGCCTTAGGGATCAGGTACAGGAGGGCAGAACCTGCCACAAGAGACAGAAATGTCTAAAACATGCTGTGCCTAGTGGTATTGTACATATATTATGTCGAAAAAAAAATTTACCAGAAAAATCACAATCGAGAAAGTTAGTGAGATAGAAAAAGAAGCGAACCGTGTCTGTGATATTGCATTAAACAAAGTAACAATGCGTTATTCATTACCATTGTTTAACTTTAAGAGGGACTGTATATATTTTGCAGTGAGGAAGCGTCTACCAGAGAATAAACCAAGAAATAGGTGAAGTACAGAAAAATTATATATGAAGTTCGAACTCTAAATTTAGGTTGTTATGTTAAAGTAAGGGCTCAAGAGCGAAGCGACAAATGTGGCAGTATTGTGAAAGCTTGAATAGACAGTATGCAGGATCTTGTCGCCGCTGTAGCCAAAAATCATAAACACTGTCATTTGTTGTTATTTTCCTCATGTGCCAGAAATGGAGAAACTGACCTACGAGGCAGACCAGAAGATAGAAATAAGAAAGAAAAAATGAGAACATTAATTGTGACCAGGCTACTGCCATCGGATAAAAAGGCCATCAACCACATAGTAGGAGGTACCTTCAGTGATGTGAAGATAAACATATGTACAAGGTAAAACCCTTCACCACTTTGCCAAGGGCTTTGAAAGTGAGAGAAGATGTAATCCCAGTGAACCCGCAGAAAATGTTCATACGTATCATTTGTGTAAAGAAGAATGAGAGCATTTTCATGAAATATTTCAAATATGAGTTGGCTCCAAAACCACAATCTATATTTTATGAAATATTAATGAGGGATCCAGCAAAGTCATAGCTTACAAAGATCTTCAAATCGTGTGAGGCAACCAGTGAGAACATTGGTGTAGACAGCAGAGTAGTTGTGGTGGAGGGTACCTCTTGCATGCGCTTGTGTGACCGAGACCTGCTACATTTGGTCAGATATGTGTGGCTTATGTTAACTTCGTTCAAAAACATTTTTTTCTGACAGCAACTGTAGTCTTTGATGGTTATGACAAGTTAACCACAAAAGAGGAAGAGCGAAGGCGGTGTTCTGTGAGGGGATTTTCCACCGATATTCCAATTGCTGCTTACAATATTGTTACAACAGCACAAATGGACTTTCTGAGAAATGGCCATAACAAAAATTGGGCTCATGAAGATATTAGTAACTTATTTTCAAGCTTCTAGTCACCACGCCATTCAGTGCTCAGGAGATGCTGATACCACTATAACAGCTATTGCTCGTCAGTATCCCACAAGTTGAGGTGTAAAAGTAATTACTACTGATACAGACATCCTTTCGATGTTGACTGCGAGGGCAGACGAAGATACACACACTGAAGTTGTACATCAATCCTCAAGCAAGACAACAAGAAAGATTTACGGCATATCTGCTATTCAGCGGGACATATGAAAAACTATATTTTGTTTTGTCACGCTATGACCGGGTCAGACACAACCAGTGCTTTATTTGGAAAGAGAAAGAAGCAATCATGGAATATCATCAAGAAAGAGGTTTCCATTCAGAGAACAGTAGATGTTTTACACATCCACACACGGACAAGAAGGGCGTTATTTCCGCTGGAGAAAAGTTTGCAATGGCATCTATGCCACTGTGGAATGAACTGAGAGTTTATGTATGTACATGCACGGTAGCAAAGATGCCTGTTAGCGCTTCTTTCCAGCTAGCCTCTCTTTCACCAACCCGTGCCACACGTGAATAGCATTCTCTTCGGGTTTACATACAGGTGCAAGAGTGGCTGGGTAATTAATTAGATCCTTTTTTGTGGGGACGGAAAAGTGAGTGACAGAATTGTCCCGTTTACATCTCTTCCTCCAGCACCGGAACAGCTCCTGAATTTTATATCGTGTAACTGTAGAAATGAATGCAGCTACAAATGCAAGTGTGTACGGGCTGGACTGCAGTGTGGTATTGTGTGTGCCAAATATCGTGGAGCAACATGCACCAAAGTTGTTATCAACGATGGTTCTGATGAAGAGGACTTTTAAGGGGTTAAACGCATTAATGTAAAACTACACGAACATTTCGTGATATTACATTTTCAATTTGCGATTTAAATATTTCACTTGTAGGTACTGAATGATTGGCTTACATATATTATTGTCATTAAATTTATATATGCCATACATAAACAATCTTAAGTAATGTTCAACACAATTCTTACGACTTATTAATATTCAGCGTTACCGTCGCATTTTTGTTTACTTTGATGTTTATTATCTGAGCTTATAGGCCTACATATCGTATGGAAATAATAAATATACCATTTGAAAGCTAACGAAGTTTCATACAATTTGTGATACTTTGGAGCAGTAGTAAATTTTCTTCCATTAATTAATTTTAAACCACGAAATAATTTTTTGCGGTGTATTTTGTAACATGTACGAATGATAAACGACTAAGTGCTTTTAACTTTAAATTCTGACAAAATTACGGTACATCGGAAATAATGTTTTTCACGCTACAGTCGTGATATGCATATTTCGGCACTTACGCTCTTATTGCATAAAAAAGTATGACGTAGGCATCTGAGGGATGGGGACATCGCGAGATCAATTTCTAGTACCCAAAGGAAGGTCCGTGCCAAATTTCAAAACTACATTTTTTTTTTTACATAAAACTCTTAAATGCTTGGGGTATAAATCCTACTCCTAGTTCATAACCGTTGTGGCAACGATTTATATTACCATGTTATGTACCGTGTGATTGCGTATACGGAGGAATGAGCCGTTTCTTCTATAAATAAAGCTACTCCATCTGTTCTGCCCAATACTACAAACTAAAGAAGTATTTTGGACATAAGTAGAGAGGATGATATATCGCGAAAATGTTTTGTGCCAACGTAACCTTGAAAACGCTGTAGGTAATTACAACACATATGATTAGGGGATGTACGTCTGACACAATGTAGCTGTCTGTAAATCAATAACAGGCATTAAATATTACAACAGCGAGATTCCTATTGGATCAGTCTAATAGGGCAACAGCTTCATATTAAAGCGAAAGCCTGTCATCTTCTGGTAAACTGTACGTGCGTTGAAACCCAGCAAACAGTTAAGTTTTCCCGTTAAAATCTTCCTCTGTAGACATAAGCCATTGCATCAAATGGTGTGTCACAAGAAACCTGAGAATACGCGCGTACGAACAGACAAGTAAACGAGCATATATACTTTGATTGCAACTGATAAACTTAGGTAAACAAATACAATTCCATAAGGAATTCAGTCAATGATTTACAACAAAATAAATGAACACACGAGCACTCATGCACCAAAAAAACTAAGTAAACAATTAATAAATAACTCAGATCATTCTTCAAAAGGAATTTCGTCAATAATTTCGAAAAAAAAAAAAAAAACTACAAAAAAACTGTATTAGATGAGGAAAAAAGAACGAATGCAAATCACACAGTAACTGTGGTCGGTAAAATAATGAAAAACACAGACGAACACAATGGTCTCCTTGCGACAAAATAAATTGCGACGTTTCGTAGACTGCAGTCTGTTCCCGTCTTCAGGCACATACACAGTTCGAGGAGCACTCAGTCTGCATGTGTTCTTTTCCTCAAGGTGTCTGTGCTTCTGCTGTGTCGTCTACGTCCAGGTATTCTGTCGTTCTTTATGTTTTGTCTGTTTGTTGTTGTCATTAATGTTTTTGGATGTTGTTTCTAACGTACTGACGGAATTCGTTTTGTGGAATTATCTGAGTTAATTATTAATGTTTTCCTTGGTTTGTTTTTTGGTGCTCGTGTGTTCATTTATTTTGTTGTACTCACTGATTGAATTACCTGTGGAAGTTTATATATTTACCTATGTTTGTCAGTTGCAATCAAATTATTTTCATCCGTATCTTTTCTGGTTTTCTGTGACACACTATTTGCTGCAATTACGTGTGTCTAAAATACTTCTTCAGTTTTGTAACTTGCCCCCATTGCAAGAATTGTTCAAAAATAACATGCCCAATGCTATACTCATGGGTATAACAGAAGGTGACATAAATGAGGGCATCGTGTGAGGCGGGCTTCATGACATCGCTATCGACGAGACGTAAAGCCCACTCGACGTTACTGAGGACAGTATATATCTTGGAAGATCTTGGTGAAGCAGCTAGCGGTGTTTGTGAGGTAGTTGTGTGTATGTTACAGAGAGAGCAGAAGAGGAGAATAGTGTACACTGGCGCAGAGTGCAGCGACTAGACTTCGTCGTCTGCGCTTTGTACTCGAAGAACTTCGCCATCACATCTTCAATGTCTTCTCTGCACAGCGCTGAAGTCAACCCAGCTTTATTGTCTGCTGCGTTCTATCCTAGCAACGCCGCTTTGTAGTGTATTAGATTTGCTCTGCTTATTTGCTTTCGCATAAAGTAAACTCTTTTATGTTGTAGGTTCTTAGTTATATGTGGAAAATTTTCCGTCCAGTGATTTTGTGATTTTTTGTTTGAAATGTAGAGCGGACTCCGTAATTTTTCTGTGGTAGAATTTTCAAGTGCTTGTCCGTAACTGATTGAGTAATTTAACCTATGTAATAACCACAAACTAAACTATGATGGCTTATTTTTATCCCTTTGGAGATTACATGCAAAAATTGATTTCAATTAGCTTGTAGCATTTTTAACATTTTTTAAAATGTAGGCAAAAAATTTGTGTATGGGTTTATAATACCAGATATAAAAATTTTTTATAGCAAATATTGAAGTTCACAGTACCAGGTCTATGTTTTTCCGTAGCATTGTGTGGTATGTACTGCATATATAAGTCGCACATTTTCAGTTTTTATGGTAATAGTCTCATTTTTTTCAGCGTATTAGTTCCAGGTTTTCATTAAATTTTTTTCAATTTAGCTGCCAAATGTGAGATGATTTTACTATAGTTGTTTAGAAATTATTTTGCTCTTTAATGCAATGAACTGTATTTTTCTTGTAGCTACGTAGTACTTTGTGCATTCAGTCATTTTCTGCAATAAAGAAGAATGAACTTAAGAAAAGAGACAATTTCTGAATAATCAACTCCTAAATACGTTTGATATTTATAACCTTGGTAAACATACAAAATTATGTGCAACTGCAAATTTACTAAGAATAAAATGTGAAATACAGTTTCATATTTTAATTTTTACTTCTTTATAGTTTATCGTCAAAACCACTTGCCCTTGCAGGACACTGTAGTAAGGGAATATTTGCAGAAAGTTACATATAGTTTAATTTAACGCGTAGCTAAACAGTTAATAAATAATACGTGTCCATGCTGCCTTGGTATTGAGCAACGACGCAATGACAAAAACTTGTTAAATCAGATTTAAGGAAGCAGATAGCTTAATTTTATCAAGGCTGCAGACAGTAAAATTTTTTTTTTGAAACAGTCTTACTAACGATTTGAAATCTCGTAAAAGTGTGCACTCGGAAGCTTGTATGTAAAAACATTTATTGGTATACTCAACATGGTTTTCAAACATCAAGTCACTGTTAAAAATTTCCGGAAACTCACGGAAATATTTACAGAAAAGTACTGTAATTTTACGTAAGTGATTTCCATAATATTTTGTTTACGGAAATTTGTCCGTATTGCAAGTTTACGGATGTTTGACCGTAACTTTACATAAATTCATGAAAATATGTTTCTATAATTTTAAAGCGTATTTTACTGTGTTTCTTAAAAAAAGTGGTATTAATAATCACTACGAATCCTGGATGTCAAATACAAAAGTTGTTTCTTATAAAGTTGATATCTTACCACTGCATGGAACTCATCTACTGACGAATTGTCACTGTGGTTTCAATGGTGCCGACCCCCTGTGGCTCAGTTGGTTGAGCGGTCGGCTGTGGTGCGGGGGGGTTCTGGGTTCGATTCCCAGGTCTGGCTGGGTGTAAATTTGTGTTTGTCCATTTGGGTCTCAAAAATTGTCACTATACAAATTGTCTCACGAAAAGTACTGGGGTCACTCAAACTAAGTCACATTAAAGGGGGAAATGTTTGGTGAAAAAAAAAATTTAAAAAAATGGTTAGAGCTTCTGCCTGGCAATTATTATGTCGTGGGTTCGAATCCCAGCAACATCGAAAAATTTTTCAGGTTACAAAATAGTGCGTCAGAATCTCGATAATACATAGCTAATAAAAAACATTGTATTTCTAGAAAATGGAGTGCTATTAGATTACAGAAAGTTAATTTTTTTGCGGAAAACAGATTGTCCGTTACTTTATGGAGGGTTCGTTACCGAGAAAAACTGAGTGTCCGTTACTTTACGAAGATTTCTAGATAATTTTTTGCCAGTACTTTTCCGTAATTTCACGGAACTTTTTTTTAACAGTGTGTACATACATGGCCAAACAAACATGTACACGTTAAATCAATCAAATATAAATTTATCTGTTTGACTTCGTTACCTCAACAGGAGGGTTTAGTTCCGTTAAATATGCATTTTATTAGGTCAACAAAACTAGTTTTTTTAACGCTTTTCACAGACATTTCAGCCAACAAAAAATGTTTTGGATAAAATACACTTTTTTTTTTCGCCATATACAAACTTATGCATGGTTAACTGTAGCAGACCTTTTTCTCTGTGTAGTACGCTTTGTTTAGGAGTAAACAAAAATAAATATATAAAACAAAAAATTATTTTTAGAAATATAATGGCTTGAAACTACAAAATGTATAAAAACTAAATATTTCATTTTTATAACTTCGGCTAGACCTATTTAATATCCAGAGCTCTATAAAAACATAATTTAAAAATACTCTCGTTTTGATTTGAAAATAATTTAACATCCAAAAACCACTCGTGCAGGGGTTTACGGATGTTAAAATTATTTACAAACCAAATTGCGAGTATTTTTTTAATCCGGTTATTGTAGAGCTCTGGACATTACTCTACTAGTAATTATACAATTTAAATTTTTCCATTTTATAGACTTTGTGATTCCAATTCCATATATTTCTAGGCACAGATTCAAATTTTTTTTACTCTAAAACGCAGCACACTACTGACCAGTGCTGTACAAATATACGTTCACTAGTAAAATATCTACTAGGAAAAAAATTCTAGTTGAATTGTAATGAGTCGTTCAGATGTTATCGACGATTGAGTTTACCAGTCATTCGCTCGATGTCTTACCTTTCCATTTTCCGTATTATGTTCTGAATTTTGATAGTAATGAAATGTGTTTAATAAACCTTAATATTTTTCCATTACAAAGACAATACTGTGGTAAGCTTTTCTCTTATATGCACCAGAGACAAAATATTTGATCAATGAATTCTTCACAAAAATACTAAGATAATATAAATACAATCATTTTTTAATCTATCTGGGCAGAAGCGAGACATCGAATCAATAAAAACCAAATCAAATTATACTGATAATCACAACTATCTGTACCTGAGCCAGGTTTCAAAATAATGACTCATAGCATTGTACAGCCTGTTGCCAACTATGTAATGTCGGTAGGTTATAAAGTCAACACAAAAAATATTACAAAGTCACACTTTATATCTACAGAATGTGTTGGCGTCCAAAAGGTTTCGTGGAGCCCAATTTCGATGTTACTTTCATGTACAGGCATTTATAAACAGACTGACAAAAATGAAACACACAAGCGAAGATGAGTTTTGGTCCAGTCAAGTCGTGTGTTGTCAAATACGTATGGTAAATTGAGCACATTTGTTGCCAGACATCGTTTGTTGCTCGAACCAAAGTGTAACACATATTAAAATAAAATTTTTCCGATTACAAAACCAGTTTTAACACATTTTATTATTATGTATTTATAATACAAAACCCTTAGAATACATTTTCGATCGAACACAATTCGAAACAGGTGGTAACTAAGTAGGTGCTAACAAAGTAAGTTGGTATACCGAGTGAAGTGCTAACAAAGAGAGGTGGTTATCCGAGTGAAGTCTACAAAAAGAGGTGCAATAACAAGTGATGTGCTTACAAAGAGAAGTGCTATAACAAGGGATGTGCTAACAAAGAAAGGTGGTATAACAAGTGAGGTTAACAAAGGGAGATGGTATAACAAGTGAGGTGCAAGTAACAAGAGGTGGTTTACCGATTGAGTTGCTGATAAAGAGAGTAGATTTAACAAGGGATGTGCTAACAAAGAAAAGTTTTCTATAAAGTGAAGTGCTAACAATGAGAGGATGTGTAACAAGCGAAGCTAGCGAAGAGCAGTGGTATAAAAGTGAGGTGCTAGCAAAGAGAGGTGGTTTACCATGTGAGCTGCTAATAAAGAGAGGCGGTTTTACAAGTCAAGTGCTTACAAGCTTACAAATATAGGCTATGTGGTATACCGAATGAGTTGCTAACAAAATAGGTAGTATTTTGTGTGCTATGCCAACAAAGAGAGCTAGTATAGCAAGTAAGAAGCAAACAAAGAGAGGCGGTATAACAAGTTAGGTGTTATCAATGAGTGATAGTATAAAATGAAGAGATAACTAAGATAGGCGGTATACCGAGTAAGGTGGAGCAGTGGTAAGACAATGGACACACATTCGGGAGGACTCAGATTCGTTTACCGATCCGGCCGGATGTTCGAAGGTTTTACATTATCGGTGTAGGCGAACGCTGGAATGCTTTACCTAAGAGAAGTCTTCTCCAGATGCTTTTATTTATCCGGTGGATGCAATAAAATGGTAAAGATGAAGGCGACACAGGTATGGGCTTCAAGAGTAATACCCCCTTCCCTAATGCACGGAGCTCTAAATTGGCACGAATTGTTTTAATATGGTGTAGGAATTCTATGTGGTTAACCTATAACTTTACTTACGGAAAGTATGCCATAAAGTCAAACTGAAGTTTTTCATTGTTTCACCATTCTTTATGGAATGATAAAAATGTTTCAAATAGGAGTGCCTTATTTTTTTATATGTATAGAAGCAAAGTTTGGAGAGTTTATTATTTTAGTATGTTAACATAAAACGGAACACATTACTAAATTTATATAACAGCTAGACCGTGGCATTAAACATGAACCTTTATATGTAAACACCTAGAGATGTTACAGTACAATGAAATTTCCAAGCCAATTGGGATTTTCGTGGGTCACAACAGCCTGATTAGAAGACAACTTTAAACTACGTTAAGCTCCCATGAAACCAAGCGTCCTCTGTGACAATATGTAACCTCGTGATTTCTATGCCTGTCATCCTGACATAGCTACTAGTTACTCAGCAACATACAGTGTCAAAGGTTTCCGTGGTATTCAACATTAAGGCTCTCCTTGTAAATACACGTTTAAAGATGTTTGACATTATTAACAAAAAAGTAAAATTAAAATCATATTATATTTCAATATACGAACCTGAAACCCAAACAGAAAGCAGCTTTAAGAAAAAAAAACAATATATTGTTTACAAAAAGCAGTTGAAATTTAAGATTACTGAAAAACTAAGGAAAGAAAATATGAGGAATGAGGAGAAAGGCTTGGAGGGCCAGAAAGGCCATAAGGAGCAGATGTTATGAAGAATATATATACCTAAAATGGCCCTTATTTTTAATAATGAGGTTTGCATCGCGATGAAGTCTTCTACTAAGAATCTATGTGATGTAGGTATCATTCAACTTCATAATGTCCTATAAACCAGATAAATCTTGAGTTAAATTTGACTGTTAGAATCAAAGCAATGCTTGTCCAAAACAAAATGGCGACATGAGATAAGTGCCAATTTGGATTCAAAACATGTAAATTTCTCATTGTAATGTAAAACACTCAATGAGATTGTTTTCACAATGTCTCACGTCCTGCTAGCATGTAATTTTATGGCATATTGAAAAACCAATTACGTTTTTTATTTATCTTTCCAGTTTTCTTTAATTGAAGGGGAATTCGAAGATTGGTAATACTGATAGACATAAACAATGGAATTTATTTATGTTTTGGTGGATGGTAACCTGCATAGGCTCCTCTGAATCTGATGTTTATTTGTGGCATAGTTCTAGTTTAAGTAAGTGAATATTGCAATACGTACTGTTGCAGATGACAAAGTCTTTTAGAGAGATTCTCGTTTGTAATTAGAAATACATTAAGTTACCGTAGCTTAAATTTCAACAAAAATCATTAATGTTAAGAGATAAACACAAACAATGGGGGACTGAGACACATAACATCTAGGCACAGAGCAACAGAACAAACACAAGAAAATCAGTAAAGTTAACATTCAAACACAAACGAAGAGACTCAGACCAACAAAATCTAGGAACCGTGCAACGGAAAAAATTTAAAATATCGGTTATGTTAAAAGATAAACATGAACGATGAGGGACTAAGGCTGACAATGTCTAGGCACAGAGCAATGTAAAAACTCAACAAAATCAGCAATGTTAAAAGAAAAAAATTAAGTATTCTGGACTCAAGACCAAAAAAGTCTAGAAACCGAGCAACGAAAAAATTCACCGAAATACATAATGATAAAAATAAACACGAACGATTGGGTATTCAGAACAGTAACGGGTATGCACCAAGCAACGAAAAAGTAAGTAATATAAATAATATAAACAGATAACCACAAATGATGAGGGATTCATTCAAACACTGTTTAGGAACCGAGCAATGGAAAAATTTAATAAAACCAGTAATGTGAATAGATAAACACGGACGATGGGTGACTCAAGCTAGCAACATCTAGGCACCGAGCAACCGAAACAATTAATAACATTTGTAACATTAAAAGATAAGAACGAACGATGGTGGACTCAAACCCAGAACATCTAGGGACAGAGTAATGGAAAAACTCATCAAAATCAGTAATGTTGAAAGGTAAGAACAAAGGATGAGGTACTCAGACCGACAACATCTACGAACCTAGCAATGGGAAAATTCAACAAAATCCATAACATTAAAAATAATCAAGAAATACCGGAAACTGAGACACACAATGTCTAGGTACCGAGCAACAGAAAAATTCAAGAAAGTCAGTAATGTTAACAATAAAACACGAACTATGTGGAACTCACACCAACAACATCTAGGAACCTTGCAACGGGAAAATTCAACAAAATCACTGTGTTAAAAGATAACACAATGATTGAGGACACTGGCCAACAACGTCTAGGCGCCCAGCAACAGAAAAACTCAAGAAAATCAGTAATGCTGAAAGATAAACACGAAAGATGCGAAAGTCACTCTAAAAACATCTGGGAACTGCTAACGGAAACATTAAACAAAATCAGAAATGATAAAAGACAAACTTAATCAATGGTGGTCTCAGGCAAGCAAACTTTAGGCACTGAGCAAAGGAAAAACTATAAATTCAGTTATGTTAACGATAAACACGAACAATGGAAGACACAGACCAACAATGTCTAGGCGTTTAGAAATGGCAACACTCAACAAAATCAGTAAAGGAAAATGATAAACATGAATGATGCAGACTCAGTCAAACAGCGTCTCAACACCACGAAAAAAAAAACTCAGCAAAATTAATAAAGTTAAATGATAAACACAACCAATTTTGACACTAAGCAATGGAAAACTAAACATAATAAGTAAAGTCAAAACATTAACATGAGCAATGCGGACTCAGACACACAGCATATAGGCATGCAGAAAAATTCAACCCAATCAGCAATGTTTAAAGATAAACACAATTAATGGGGGACTAAGGACAGCAACATTTAGGCACTGAAAACATAAAAACTTTAATAAAATCAGTAAATTCAAAATATTAGCATGAATGACAGGGCACTTTGAACACAAAACGTCTTGGCACAGAGCAACAGAAGAACTCAATAAATTAGTAATGTTAAAATATATAAGCACAAATGAGAGGAGACTGAGACACATAATGTCTAGACACAGAGCAACGGAAAAACTTAACAAAATAAGTAATGTTAACAAAAAATCACGAACGATGGGGACGCAGACCAGCAACATCTAGATACCGAGCAACAGCAACACAACAAAACCAGTAATGTTAAAAGATAAACACAAACAACAGGGTATCAGACCAACATGTTCTAAGCACAAAGCAATGGAAATACTCAAGAAAATCAGCGATGTTAAATTTCAAACACGATCGATAGAAAACTCAGAAACACAACGAATATGAACTGAGAAACATAAAACCTTAACAAAATCAGTAATTTTAAAACATAATAACTAACGATAGAGGACCTCAGACCATAAACATCTATGCACCGAGCAATGAAAAATTATCAAAATCCGTAATGACGCGATAAAATAATGTAGTAGTACGGACTCCGACCAAAAACCTCTATGCACCAAGCAACAGAAAAACTCAGTAAAGTCACTTACGTTAAAAGATAAGCACGAACGACGGTGTACTTGGACCCACAACGTCTAGGCACCAAGCAGTAGAAAAACCGAGCAACAACAGTAATGTTAAAAGAAAAACACGAACGATGGGGGACTCAGGCTAACAATGCCCAGGCACTGAGAATGGAATAGCTCAATTTAATCAGTAATGTTAAAAGATAAACCGGAACGATGGAGGACCCATCACAACAATGTCTAGACACTTAGCATCGGAAAAACTCAACAAAATCGGTAATGTTAAAAGATAAACACGAATAATTAAGGACTAAGGCCAACAATATCTAGGCAACAGGAAACGGAAAATCTTAGGCTAGTAAAATCAGTTATATTAAAATATAGGCACGAACACTGGGACACTTAGACACACAATGTCTACGCACAGAGCAACAGTAAAACTCAATAAATCAGTAATGTTAAAATATAAGCCCGAACGACAGGGGATTGAGACACACTATGTCTAGGCACCGATCAACGTAAAACTTAAACAGATAAGTAATGTTAACAAAAAAAAAAACGAATGATGGGGATGCATATCAACAATGTCTGGGTACCAAACAACAGTAACTCTACACAATTAGCAATATTAAAAGGAAAACACGAACGAGGGTGAATCAGACCCACAAGCAATGGTAACACTCAAGAAAATCAGTGAAGTTAACATTCAAACAGGAGCGATGGGAATCTCAGATACACAATGAATATGAACAGAGAAATGTAAACACTCAGCAAAATCAGTAAGTTTAAAAGATAATAACTAATGATTAGAGGCCCGGATATTTCGCGGGTTCAACGCCCAGCAGGCTAGACTCCACAGTCCTGTGTGCACTGTCCTCAGCTATATTTGTTCATTGGCTGCTGCTCCAGTGAGTGAGCATTTGAACATTTGACGATCTAGCGCAGGAGTCTGTGAGCGTTTTTACGCATGTCCGCCATTGGTTTGGAGTCCGCAAGGCCAGGTTTATTAAACAATGGCCCGATCGAAATAGTTTCCAACATGTACATGACTTAGAAATCCAACCTCTCCTCAGTTGAATCCGCGAAATTTCCGGGGCTCTACTAATGATCGAGGACCTCAAACCATTAATGTCTATGAACAAAATCAGAAATGTTGAAATACAAGAATGAAAGAAGGCAGAATCTGACCAAAAACATATAGGCACCAAGCAACTGAAAAACTGAATAAAATCAGTAATGTTAAAATATAGTTAAGAACGATGGGGACTCACAACATCTAGGCACCAAGCATCGGAATAACCGAATAAAAATGTTATAAGATAAATACGAATGATGTGGTCACAGAACAATAACATCTAGGAACCAAGCAATGGAAAAATTCAACTAAATCAGTAATGTTAAAATACAAACACGAATGGTGGAGGTTTCGGGGCAACAGCATCTAGGCACCGAGCAATATTAATATGAGTGATGTGTGACTAAGACCAACAACATCTAGACACCTTGCAACAAAAACTCAAGAAGATCAGTATTGATGAAAGATATGAACGAAGGATGGGGGATTCAGGCCAACAACGACTAAGCACTGAGCAATGGAAAATTTCAATAAAATCAGTAATGTTTAAAGATAAACACAAGCGTTGGTGGACTCAGGCAATCAATTTCTAGGTAATGAGCAACAGAAGAGCTTAGTAAAGTTAGTTGTGCTAAATATAAACTCGAACGATGGTGGACTCATTCCAATAATATCCAGGCACCTAGCAACAGAAAATCTCAACAAATTCAGTAAAGTTAACAGAAAATAACGAACGATGGGGGGCTCAGATCAAAAATGTTTAGAATCGAGGAATGTAAAAAATCAACAATTTCAGTTATGTTAACATTTAAACACGAACTATGGGGGAGTCAGACCAACTACGTCCAGGTACTGAGCAATGAAAAACTCCATAATTAGTAATATTATAAGATAAGTATGAACTCTTGGGGACTCAGTCCCACAACATCTAGGCACCGAGCTAACGAAAATCTCAATAAAATTAGTTATGTTAAAAGATAAACACGAGTGACGGAGGACTCAGACTAATATTGTTTAGAACCGAGCAATGAAAAAACTCAACAAATTCAGTAAAGTTAACATTTAGGCACGAAAGATAGCGGAGTCATACCAACTATGTCTAGGCAGTTTGTAACGGAAGAACTAAAGAATATTAGTAGTGTTAACATTCAAGCACGAATAATGAGGGTCTCAGACCTACAACCAATAAATGGAAAAAATCAAGGAAATCAGTGTTATTAAAAGATAAACACAATCGCCAGAGTATTCAGACACACAATATCAAGGTACAGAACAATGAAAAAAGTCAATAAAATCAGTAATGATAAGAAGGAATGATGAGGGATTCAGACCAACAATGTCTAGGCACCGAGCAACGGAAAAACTCAACAAAATCAGTCATTTTAACATTTAAACATGAACGATGGGGGACTTAGACCATCAACGTCTAGGCATTTTGCAATGGAATAACTAAAAAAAAATCAAGGACTTTTAAAGATAAGCACGAATGTTTTGGGAAAGAGAAACACAATGTACAGGCAATGTGCAATGGAAAAACTAAAATAAAATCGTACTGTTGAAACATAATATCGAAGGATGGGGAACTCAGACACATCTAGGTACCAAGCAACTGAAAAATTCAATAAAATCAGTAGTGTTAAAAGATTAGTGCGAACGATAGGGGACTCAGTCCTACAATTGCTAGGCACTGAGAAATGGAGAAGCTTAATTAAATCAATAATGTTAAAAGATAAACAGGAATGATGGAAGAACTATTCCAAAAGCATCTAGGAACCAAACAACGGAAAACCTAAAATAAAATCAGTAGAGTTAACAGATAAAAACAAACGATGGGGGACATAGACCAACAATGTTTAAGGAACTGAGAAATGGAAAAAAACTAAACAAAATCTACGCAATCGATGGGGGTCTCAGATACAAAACTTCACGACACAAAGCGACAGAAATACTCAACAAAATCAATAATGTTAAAAGATGAAAACGAACGTTGGGGGACTCAGGTAAACAATGTCTAGGCACTGAAACACAGAAAGAACAATTAAACCAGTAATGTTAAAAAATTAACAAGATTGTTGCAGGATCCATTCCAACAACGTCTAAGCACTTAGCAACGGAAAACTCATCAAAATAAGTAAATATAGCAGATAAAAAAACGTGGGAGAACGTAGACTAACAATGTTTAGGAACCGAGCCACGAAAAAAAAACATACTAAAATTAGTAATATTGAGACATAAGAACAAAGGATGGGGTAATCTGACCAAAAATGCCTAGGAACTGGGCTACAGCAAAACTCAACAAAATCAGTAAAGTTAAAAAATAAACACGAACGATGGGGGATTCAGGCCACCATCTTCTAGGCAAAGGAACAGAAAAATTCGTTAAAGTCAAAAATGAAAATAAATAACAAACAGTAAGAGGGCTTTAACCTACAATGTCTATGAACTGAGTAACAAAATAATTCAACAAAAACAGTAATTTAAAAAGTTAAATATGAAGGTCGTGGGAAAGATAACTGAAACATCTAGGCACAGAATAATGGAAAACTGATCAAAATTTGTAATGTTAAAAGAAATACGTGAACGACGAAGAGTCAAACCAACAACATATAGGCACAGAGCAACAGAAATCTCAATAAATCAGTAATGTTCTAACATTTGGACGAAGGATGGGGGAATCTGACCAATGTATTTGCACCGAGCAATGGAAAAACCCAGCAAAATCCATAATGTTAAAAGATAAACACAGACGATGGGGGACTTAGGCCTACAATGTCTATGCATTGTGGAACGGAAAATCACGAAAAATTCAGTAATTTTAATAGATAATCTAGTAAGATGGGGGACTCAGACCAACATCATCTGGGAACTGAGCATCGGTAAAACTCAATAAACTCAGTAAAGTTAAACGATAAGCTTGAACGATGTAGGACTCAGACCCACAATGTCTAGGCGTCAAGCCACAGAAAACATAATAAAAAGAAAGATGTTAAATTATTAACACAAACGATGGGGGACTCAGGATAACAATGCCTAGGCCCCTAGCAACGTAAACTCAGGAAAATAAGTAGTAATGTAAGATAAGAACGAAGGGTGGGGATTCAGGCCAACAACATCTAAGCACTGAGCAACAGAAAAAGTTAACAAAATCAGCAATGTTAAAGCATAGGAAACACGGAGGAGGGTCTCTGACCAACAACATCTAATCACCGACCAACGGAAACACCCAACAAAATCAGTAATGTTGAAACATTAGAACAAAGGATGTGGGAATCTGACCAATGTCTACGCACCTAGCAATGGAAAAAAAAATCAGTAATGTTAAAAGATTAACACAGACGATGTGGATCTTAGAACAACAACATCTATGCATTGTGAAACTTAAAAACTCAACCAAATCAGTAATATGGAATGATAAACACGAACGATGGGGGTTTCGGGCTAATAGAATCTAGGCTCCGAGCAACGGAAAAACTAAAAAATATCAGTAATGGTATAAGATAAACATGAACAATGGGTGACACAGGCCAACAACGTCTAGCCACCTAGCAAGATTAACTCAATAAAATCAGTAATGATGAATGGTAAGAACGAACAATGTCTAAGCACTGATCATCTGAAAAATTCAATAAAATCTGTAATTTTAAAAGATAAGCTCGAACGAAGAGGCACTCAGTCCAACAACATCTAGGTACAGAGCAACGGAAACACGTAACAAAATCAGTAATCTGAAAATTTAAAGAACGAAGGATGGGTGACTATGACTAACAATGTCTTTGAACCGAGCAATGGTAAAACTCAACAAAATCACTGATGTTGAAACATAAGAACGAAATATGGAGGACACTGGCCAACGTCTATGCACCGGAAAAATCCAATAAAATTAACAGTGTTAATAGCTAAACACAGAATATGGGACAATGGGGGACTTATACCAAGAACATCAATACATTGTGCAACGAAAAAACTTAACAAAATCAGTGCCGGTAAAGGTGAGTACAACCGATTGGTGATTAAGAACAACAATGCCAAGGCTCATAGCGATGAAAAAACTCAAAATCAGTAATGTTAACATTCTAATATGAACAATGTGGGACACAGACCCACAATGTAAAACAACCGAGAAATGGAAATCTCAACAAAATAAGTAATATTACAATTTAAACACAATTGACAGGGTACTAAGACACACAATGTCTAGGTACAGAGCTACAGAAAAACTCAACAAAATCAGAATTTTTAAGAAATAAGCACCAACAATGTAGGACTCATGCCAAAAATAAATGTGAACGTTGGGGGACTCAGGCAAACAACGGATAGGCACTGAGTAACAGAAGAGCTTAGTTAAATTTATAATGATAAAATATAAATTCGAACGATGGAGGACTCATTCCAACAACATCTAGGCACCTAACAACAGAAATACTCAACGAAATCGGTAAAGTTAACAGAAAATAACGATTGATGGGGGACTCAGAACAACAATGTTTAGAACCGAGGAATGGAAAACTCAACAATTTCCGTTATGTTAACATTTGAACACGAACTATGGGGGAGTCAGACCATCAACGTACAGGCACTGAGCAACGAAAAAACTCAATAATTTGTAATTATAAAAGATAAATATGAACTATTGGGGAATCAGTTCCACAACATCTAGGCTCTTAGTGAACAAAAATTTCAATAAAATTAGTTGTGTTAAAAGATAAGCTCGAACGACGGAGGGCGCAGGCCCACAATGTCTGGACAAAGCAACAGAAAAACTCAACAAAATCAGTTATGTTAATAGATAAGTACGAGCGATGGATGATTCAGCAAACAATATCTAGGCACAGAGCAATAAAATCGGTAATGTTGAAATATATCTAATGACTGGTGACTCAAACACACAATGTCTAGGCACAGAGCAACAGAATAACCCAACGAAATCAGTGTTATTAAAATATAAACACGACGAACGGCCAACATCTAGGCCCCCGAGAAACTGAAAAACTTACTAAAATTAGTAATGTTAAAATGCAAGCAGCAACGCCATGGCACTTAGAGACACTACACATACGAACTGAGAAACAGAAAAACTCAACAAAATCAGTATTTTCAAAAGATAAGCACTAACGATAGAGGACACAGACCAACAACATCTATGCACCAAACAACAGAAAAACTCAAAAAATCAGTAATGTTAAAAAATAAAAAATAAAAACAATGGGGGACTCGGTCCAACACCATTCAAGAACTGAGCAATGAAAAACTCAATAAAATGAATAATGTTAAAAAGGAAGCACTATCGACGTGGGACCTATACTCTCAACATCTAAGCACCAAGCAACAGAAAAACCGAATAGAAAGGGTGATGTTAAATGACAAACACGAAAGATGTGGAACTCAGGCCAACAACATCTAGGCACCTAGCAAGGTAAACTCAAGAAATAAGTAATGATGAAAGATAAGAACAAGGGATGTGGGAAGCCAACCACATCTAAGCATTGAACAATGGAAAAATTAAATAAAATCAGTAAATTTAAAATATAAGCACGAATGATAAGGCACTCAGACTAACAACACCTAGGCATCAAGCAATGGAAATACTTAACAAGATCAGTAATGTTAAAACATGAGAACGAAGGATGAGGGACTCTGACCAACGTCTATGCACCGAGCAACGGAATAACCCAATAAAATTAGCAATGTTAAAAGTTAAACACAGACGATGCGGGACGTAACCAAAAACCTCTATTCATTTTGCAACGAAAAAACTCAACAAAATCAGTAATGTTGAAAGATAAGAATGAAGGATGGGGAACTCAGACATACAAATTCTTGGTACCGATCAATTAAAAAATAGAATAAAATTCAGTTACATTAAAAGATAAACACGAACTATGGGGGACTAAGAAAAACAAATTTCTAGTCAACCGAGCAGTTGAATAAATCAATTAAATCAATAATTTTAAATGAAAAATGCGAACTATTATGGACTCAAAAACCAACAATATATAGGAATAGAGAAACTGAAAAACTCAACAAAATCAGTAATTTTAAAGGTTAATACAATCAACAGGGGACAAAGACCCCCATCGTCTGGGCAGCGAGCAACAGAAAAATCTCAACAAAATCAGTAATGTTAATATATGAACATGAACGATGGAGGACTCAGACCAACAAAACCTTGGCACTGAGCAACAAAAATAGTCAATAAAATCAGTAATTTTAAAATATGCACGAACGATGGCAGACCCAGACCCACAATGTCTAGACACCGAGCAATGGTACTAAAAATGTCAGTATTTTAAAAAATAAGCACGAACGACTGGGGGCTCAGACACATGTTTAGGCACCAATCAACAGAACATCATAATAATTTTAGTAATGTAGAAATGAATGAATGGTGGGGGAATTGAAACCACAAAGCCTAGGTATCGAGCAATGCAACATGACATAATTGATTAATATTAAGAAGCCTGATCGCTGGGGAATCGAATCCATGTCTAGGTAACAATCAGTGGTAAATTATCTAATGTAGTTGACATGATGCAGTACACACTATTCCCTGGACATTCCAAGTGTACAGAAAGAAATTAAGGGTAGTTTCGGTAATGTTTGTGGGGTCAGCTAATTATATGTTGAGCACCGAATCTACATCACAGGGTGGCGGCACAAAACTGACTGGTCCTCGACCATACAAACTTATCGTTCAGGCTCGTGATGTAGTGAGTAATACTAAGTTGGTTAACCACATTTATTTTATGCACATGAGTAACCTACAACACACTAGTTACTAACAGCACACAATGTAACTGAAACACGCTATACCAATCACCATCTCATCGCCTTCACTCATAGTTTGTTCAACAACAACAACTCTCTACTGTCATGGCCACCATTCTCCTCCTCTCCACACACTTTTGGTGCCAATCTGGCCACAGAGGAATAGACTTTTACAACATATAAAACAAACCATTTATAGGATAGTCTTTTAAAACAATCAAAAATCTAATAGTACAATCGAAACTCTTAAATTCACTCTGCATCAAAGTGCTGAAAACAAATTTCCCTCTCATCATACAACTTGGCCAACTTTGTTAATAAAACACTAACAAAAACTAGACAAATTATTTATAACCAAATTATCTCAAATATGTACCAAACAAAGGCACCATTTAATTATTACCACTTTACCACTGCCTAAATTTGGGCCTTGTGTATGACCTTATTAAAAAGTTATTCAATCTATGAACTGTAATGGTTAATGAGTTCTTGTGTCCATAATCTAGTGAGTTCAGTCAAACATCCATGCACAGTCTTAATTAGTATATATATATATATAGCCTGATGGGCCAAACTATTACAAATCGCACATATTTTATGATATATGCAGTGTGGTCGGATGTGTTCTTAATCAATTCGCCTCAAATGTCACCCTGGTCTGCACCTATACCACCACTTGTCGTACACTTACACGAGTTCACAAACACAGGAGTAAATAACACTACACTAAATTGTGACCTGGCAGAACTGGGCTAAACAAATCCCGACAGAAGGTATGATGTCAATCTGGGTGCTAGGGACCGGATAATCTACCAAGTACTGTGGTCGCCTGCGATGCCGTACGGACCATCGTGGTAACTCTGCCGGCTCCTCCACAATGTAATCAGAGATGCTCTCCCCCTCTCCTGTTGTTTCCTCCTCATCCATCACTTCCTCCAGGTGAGTCCCGCTCATGGTCAATGCCTCCTGCAGGACTTTCGCAGGCTAGTCTTCAAAGCCGATTGTACCACCTGGCTCATCTATATCTTCTGGGTAGCTGACTGTTGGCACGTCCCCTGAAACTGATGTGTTGGCTTGGTGGTTAGATTTGTTTTCGGCTACGGCCAAATGCTGATCTCCCAGTAACTCTTACAGGGTAGTTGTCACATCCTAGCTGTTATCCAGTGATGCTGGACCTTGGTCCAAAATGGTTGGACATGAGATGTTGCTCCCAGCTGCCCAATAATTTTTATCCACCTCTTGCATTTTATCGACAGCCTTTAGCATATCATCAATGTGTACCTTAACATTTCAGGTTAAATAACCTTCCAAGTCTGGGTCAGGTAAGTAGTCCTCCCTAGGCATTTGCTTACTTGGTGTGGCCCACTCCACCGTGGCGACAGCCTGGCACAATAGTTCTTGGGTGCTGTGGATAGGGTGCAGGTCTGGACATAACCCAATTTCCTGGTTGTAAGGCTGGTGGGGCTTGTTTCGGGATTGGTGTAACCTCTGCAGCATAATGGATCAGATTGTCCCTAGCAGTCTGTACAAGTTCATCCTTTTGCCTAAGTCGTTCAGCTCCTGTCCTGAGTGATCTGGGCACTTCCCACTCCCTTGTACCAGTTCTGCAAGTGTGCCCTGCGTGGCTTCATTTACCCTTCATCGCATGCAGAACAGAGCTTCCTGTACTAGTTCCCACTTCGAATGATCCTAACAAACACAGAAGCAGAGTTGAATTTTCAGATCCTGATTGTGCTGCTCGGTGGGATTCGCTCTAGGATGCTATACTGGAGTTGTCATATATGTCACATGCCACTGTCAACACAGTTTCCTCCATCAGGGGCCTGTGAACTGGCTTCCATTGATGGTGAGGATGGACTGGGGGTAGTCCCAATGTGACACAAACTCTTTCTCAAAAATGGCTCAGATTGTGGTGAATTTTACATTACTTAAAGGATAGGCCTCGACCCATCGAGTAAACAGATCAGTTATCACAAGTAGAAATCTTTCACCTGATGAGGATTTGGGATACAGCCCCATTATATCCATTGCTAAACCCTTAAATGGAGTCTCGTTCATTTGGGCTACTCGTTGTTCTACACCATCGCTACTTCTTGCCTTTGTCTTTTGACATGCTTCACATCCTCGTACATACTCTCTGACATCTACTGCAAGTCCAGGCCAATGAAAGTGTCGAGCAACCGCTCAGCGTGTTTGTTTCCCTCCGAGATGCCCTGCGAGTCGGTGATCACGGAAAAAATTGAGTGTGGCCTCCCTGGCTTCTGGAGGTACATAGGTTCACTATGGCCCCTCTTCACTTGCTGGACAAGCCTGCAAAACATCTATCTTTGTCCTGAAGTTGTTGGCCCTTCCTGCTAGCTGCTCAGCCTGTCTGTATTGGGCATCTGGGGAGAGCTTCTGGGCCTCTTCCACTCGCTGTTGTAGCTCTGGTAGGGATTGTGGCAACCTACGCCCTGGCTCGACTTCATACACTACCTGTTTTGCTGTGGGATTCCTTGTATCTGCCTGATTTCCTTGGTTGGTGGGAGCAAATTGTCCCAGTCAACATCCTCGTCTACAATCTCCCTCTCATTGGGTTCACGAGATAAGGCACCAGGCAAGTGGTTACTTTCCCCTGGATATGTTCCACTGTAAAATCGAAGGATTGAAGGAGTAATGTCCATCGGATCAGCTTTTGTTTTCTTCTGTGTAGAGTCTGTAACCATGTCAAACACTGATTGTCTGTACACAGTACAAATGTTCTCCCTTCCAAGTGGGGTCGATGCTGTTTTAGAGCCCACACAACTGCCATGCATTCCTGCTAATTATAGTGGTATTTCTGAGCCACCGAGCCAAACATAGCATTGGAATAATGTATTACCTGTCACACACCAATATAATCTTGATGGTACAAAAATGCTCCAACTTCCTTAGCACTGGCATCAGTCTGGACATATTAAATTGCATTCAGGTTGCACTCTATGCAATGTTTGATGATTGACATATGCCTCTTTGACTGCATCGAATGCTATTTAGGCTTCACTTCCCCAACAGTACTTTTTTTATGATACTAAATCTGTTAGAGGTGCGATCATCACCGAAAAATTTGGTGTAAAGCTGTAGGTCCAGTTTACCAGTCTTATGAACCTCTGAAGTTTCTTATGCAAATTTGGGACTAAAGCTCTGCAATCTCTTTCAAGTAGTTAGGGTGTGGCCTGTGTCCAATGCTGTTCACCATGTGACCAAGAAGTGGCACTTCTGTAGAGCCCAGATGATACTTCCCAATGCATACTGTCAATTTATGGATGGCCAGCTGCTCTAATACCAATGCTATGTGGTATATATGTGCCTCCCAAGTTTCGTACCAGATCAGAATGTCATCCAGATACACAGTTGCCAACTCCATCCATATTGGAACTTACCAATTACATGACTTAATATCCAATGTGGAAAAAATAGTAGCTTTCCCCAACCCAGCTAGGGCCGCTTCAACACTGATTTGTGGGGGTGGCGCGCTCACAGTTACAGAGTTTATATGGCAGAAGTCTACACAGAACCTAAGAGACTCATTCTTTTTGTCTGCAAGAACATTAGCAGAATTATATGCATGGTTAGTAGGCTCTATAACCCCATCCCTAAACATTTCGGTTACCGGTTCCCATATTGCTTTCTGTTTCCGAAATACAGGGATCCTTGGAGGTTCGTACATGGGTTTGTCATTGGTGGTAAGGATACAATGCTCAGCTGCAGTGGTACATTGGAGACCATCTGTCATAAGAAAAACAACACTGTGCTGCTGGAGTACTCACTCCATGGACTTTTAATACTCTGAATGTACACTGGGAGCAAACTGGTTCAGATACTCTGGCCGCCAAGGGTTTACACATTTATCAACACTATACACAGTCTGGCGGTCATCTATACCAATGTGGACTCTTCCAGCACTCACCTTAATCACAGAATCTACTGCTCGAAATCAAGGCTGACCAAGGATAAGTTCCTCCCTAAGGTCACTTACCACCGCAGCTGGGAATAAAGTCTGTTGGTGCAAATAGTCAGATTAGTTCAACCAATTGCATCCCCATGCCCCCTCTTGTGACAAGATTAAGAATTCCCACATATGGTCAATTCAGCTCACACATATACATGACTTGCTGCTATATCAACTAGGGCAGGTATGATACTGCCATTCAATTATTCTGCTAGCTGCAGAAAATTGTTGTCATCTGCTGTGTTAGTTTGTCCTAGAAGTGGCACTGACACATTCGTTAAAGTAAATTGCTTATCATTTGACACAGGGGTCAAGTTCCCAAACTAGGACTCCCTGCTTTTAGTTTTCCGAACCAGTACTAGTGGTTTAGCAGTCCTCTGGCCAAAGGTGTGCACGTTGGGAGCATCACATACCCACTGGCTGCTGGTTGCATTTGCCCCTCTTTCCTGAGTGCTGGTTGCGGTCCTGATACCTTTGGTTTGGAGCAGGACTATTTACAGAATCCTCTATCGCCAGGTGGGGTCGTAGTCAACTGACATCTAGCAGTTCCCATTATTGACCACATGCTTTAGCTTGGTTGAATACCCCCTGCTTGAAATAAGTTATCCCAATCAACCTAATGCAGTCTACCCCTTTCTCTGCATTATTGGCCATCTTCATGTACTATTCCACTGACTCACAACATTAGTGACATATGAATGCTGCAAGTTCAGGTAACATAAATCTGCTTACTGTCCCAATTGCACTTACTTCCAGCTTGCCTGGGTAAATGCATCTGAAAAGTTTAAATTTTTTAGCTATGAATCTCTCTACTGGTTCATTATCCTTTTGTCGTTCCCCATAAAACTGAGCTTGGCATTCATCTGCAAATTCAAAGTCTGCAAACCTGTTGGTTAGACAGTTGCAGAAATCATTCCATGGCATGCACTGTTTCTGCCATACATTCTACCACTCCCAAGCCTTGCCACGAAGTTGAGCACATACACAATCCGTCCACTCTTCGTGCGGCACTTGATACTGAATCAATCTCCTCTCGCACTGCTTCCTAAAAATATAGACATCTCCATGCATGTGTCCAGAAAACTCAGAAAGTGCTACTTTCTGAGGAGGGGGAAAAGAACGTTGGTAGTGTACCATAGTTCCAGTAAACTGCCCTTACCTATCATTGTCTACTCCTACTGCAATAGGTGCAGACTGCTCTGGAAAATTTTCTGCACTGACCGACTGCATTACTGTACCTCTTTAATTTACAAAACACTATGCCATGTATTCGGCGCATGTGAAATCATTTGGTCGCACTGCCCTAGCCTCTGCTCATGTAGAACACTGTAGGTGCTTTCCGGTACCGCACCAGCTACACCTAACTATTGCAGTGTCAGGCTTTGTACACGACACTGCTTCACAGAACTTTAAATTGATACGTTTATCATCCTGTGCTGGCACTTCCTCCTCAATCTTACAAGTACACATGAGCCAATAGAAATCACTGTTGAAAACACTTACCATTTTGGGAAGTTGACAAGTGCAAGAAGTTGTTGTGTCCATGATGTGCGCAGCCATCCCTACACGCACTATCTGGGTAAAATTATATGGAATGCCTGCCACATAACACCTCTGTTTTGCTTAGGCTCGCTCGGGTTTATAGTTGGCCGAACGATTGTCCTGCAGCCGCGGTGTGTCCCATAGCAATAATCACATTTAACAAACAGTTCCGAACCACCATAAGTTGATCTCAGTCGATTCATGCCAAATGAGCTGGGTGTCAATTGACATGACACAGTACTCACTATGTCCCGTATAGTCCGAGTGTACAGAAAAAATTAAGGGTAATTTCGGTAATGTTTAAGGACCCCAGGTCATTATACATTGAGTTACAACTCTACGTCACATGGTAGCGGAACGTTCATGCTGTATGGCATCACAACCCTACACACTGAAGCACAATACTGACAGGTCCTCGGCCCTACAAACTTATTGTTCAGGCTCGTGACACACACACACACACTGGTAATGATGAAGTCAATAATACTAAGTTGGTTAACCACATTTACTTTATCATATGAGTAACCTACTACACACTAGTTACTAAACAGCACATAATGCAACTCAAAGTCGCCATACCAATCACCATCTCATAGTCTTCACTCATAGTTTGTTCAACAACGACTCTTTAATATCATGGCTACCATTCTCCTCCTCTCCACACACTTTTGGCACCAATCTAGCCACACAGAAATAGACTTTTACCACAAATAAAACAAACCATTTATAGGATAGTCTTTGAAAACAATCAAATAATTAATAGTACAATCAAAATTCCTAAATTCACTCTACACCAAAGTGATGAAAACAAATTTCTCTCTCATCATACACTTTGACCAACTTTGTTATGTAAAACACTAACAAAAAACAAGTCAAATTATTTATCACCAAATAATCCCGTTTATGTACCAAACAAAGGCACCATTTAATTATTACCATTGTCTAAATGTGGGAATTGTGAGTTACCTTATTCAAAAGTTATTCAAGTTAAAAATGTAACGGTTAATGAGTTCTTGTGTCATTAATCTAGTGAGTTCAGTCAAACGACCAACGGGCAGTCTTAATTAGTAAATGAGGCCTCTATTGCAACAACTAAATATTGCCTGACGGGCCAAAATATAACAAATCACACATATTTAGGTTATTTCACCCTGGTCTGCACCTATACCACCACCTGTCCTACACTTGCACGAGTTCATAAACACAGGAGTAAAGAACACTACATTAAATTGTGACCTGGCAGAACTGGGCTACATAAATCTCCACATCGTGTACGATGTCATAGTATTGTAAATAGAATGACCTACGGAACACTTGAATCTGAATAGTCTAGGTAACGAGCCGTGATACTGTTGATATTGAACATATTTTTTTAGGTATATGTGTTGTATTATCACAGGCATTGAAGTCTTTCGAAGAATCTACAAAACAAAAATTAATTGGGGTGGTTTCTCTAGTGCAAGTCATCTTCGAGGTAAATTAAACTAAAACCTGGTATGCAACATCGTATACTCTACGTCAGCTCTAGGCCATTTTCGTTCTTGATATATATATATTTTCGAAGAATCTACAAAACAAAGGTTAATTGGGGTGGTTTCTCTAGTGCAAGTCATCTTCGAGATAAATTAAACTAAAAACTGGTATGCAATATCGTATACTCTACGTCAGCTCTAGGCCATTTTCGTTCTTGATATATATTACAAGATACTGAAAACTGGTATGTCAGTAATAAATCACTTTATCTGACGATGCTGTGTGATACGTGCTTTGACATGAGTTATAACTGTCGGCAGTTGTCCTTTACCACGAAATTAAATTATTTATAAGCAATGTGTGACTTAAAAGGTACCGTACCATATTTTTGCACCAAACCTAATAGCAAGCATTATGTCCATAAAATTAATAGAGCTAAGGAATATTACATTCTACTTGTGTGGTGAAGTTAAAATATTCCACCAATAAAAGAGATTGGGTAACTAATGAAAGTGTCACTTGGGCGAGTGATTCACGTAACCCCTGGATGCCATTTCAGTGACTTGCAGGAGAGGTGATCCGCACCTGTCAATACCGCAATTGGGGCCATGCCTAACCCACACAAACACACGGCCAGAAGGTAGGCGCCTTAAGATCGAACGGTAGTTCAGGGACATCCTCTCTCTTCTTGTGTAAACCTTCAGAAATCAGTTTGTTACCTGGTACAACAGTCTTTAAACAAAACAACATACGTCACACATGGTGTATGCTTCTAATTGCCTCATTCATATTGATTTCCTTCAGTTGTTAGCCAGATGTCTATAGATGTAATTTAATTAACAACAGCAGCACCGGGATTAAGTGTGTGTGTTAGCTAAACAACGCAAAAAACTAAATTGAGATCTACACATTTCTGAAAGTCAATATAGAAACACTACAAACCAGGTTTCCTAGATAATATTTGTCATCTTTTTGAGCAACCATTTGCCCAGAATGATACATTTGTTACGCATGATCTCTTGCACCGCAGTTAAATGCAAGCGATTTCGGAGTCAGTGATTGATCTTCAGAAATACGTTACTCGAGAAAAAATTTTGCCAGAAATGAGAGATGATGTTTTTTTTAGCCTTCTTCCCAAAGAAAAAGTTGGCTTATGAGATCACCTTTCTGTCAGTGTGCCTGTGTGTGTGTACGTTAATAATTATGAACCTGTGAACCGAATTTTATCAAACTGTACATACATATAGTACTCTGTAATCTGACTTGACTTCTATATATTCCATTTACACCCTGTAAACATAGTTCCAAAATGGCAGCCATTTTACATTTTTCGATCAAACTATATATCTAAGGAACAGTACTTTAGAATTTCATCAAACATGGTACACGTGTGCTACGTACAAAGTTGGCTTTACATTTGGTATTTTATTCATCCTGTGAGCATATTTTCAACATGGCGGCAATCTTTATATTTTTAGCATAGTACCACATTTCTTAGAATACATTTTTCAGAATTTCACCAAACTTGGCACACATATACTACAGAAAAAGCTGACTTTAATATTGTGTATATCGTTCGTCATGTGTAGGCCTACATAATTTCAAAATTGCGAATTTTATTTTATATTTTTAGCATAGTATCACACATCTTAGGAAATATTTTTAAGAAATTCACCAAACATGGTACATATGTATTACATCTAAAGCTGACTTGAATATAATGTATTTAGTTCATCCTGTGCTCATACTCTCAAAATGGCGTCAATCTTTTTATTTTTAACATAGTATCGCATATTTTAAATATTTTCTAGAATTTCACCAAACTTGGTACACATACAGTATAGTATGTACAAAGCTGAGTTGAATATTGTATACTTCGTTCATCCTGTGTTCATATTTTCGCAATGGCGGACATTTTTTACTTTAAGCGCAGCATAACATATCTTGGGAAATATTTTCATAGTTCCACCAAACTTGGTATACATACACTACATACAAAGCTGACTCAAGTATTGCGTATTTCGTTCATCCTGCGTTCATATTTAAAAAATGATGGCCATTTTCATATTATATATTTTTTGATTGTGTGATATTTCTTAGGAACTGTTTGTCAGATTTTCACCAAACTTGGTACACATATACAACATACAAAGTTGACTTGACTTTTGTGTATTTCGTTCATCCTGTGTTCATATTTTCAAAATGGCGGCCATTTTATATTTTTAGCATAGCATTACATCTTAGGAAATATTTTTCAGAATTTCTCCAAACTTGGAACACAAACTACATACACTATGACTTGAATTTTGTGTAGGCTGCTTCGTTCATCCTGTGTTCATATTTTCAAAATGGTAGTCATTTTTATATTTTCAGCATAGTATTACATACCTTAGGAAATATTTTCCATAATTTCTCCAAACTTGGTGCACACACACTACATAGAAAGCTGACTTGACTTTCTTGTATTGTGTTCATACTAAGTTGAAATTTTTAAAATGGTGGCCAAATTTTATTTATCTTTATGTTAGAAAGACATCTCGGAAATGTGTTTCCCTTAATTGTTAAACTGGTTACTGCCATATTGCGTAGCAAGCTGACTTCTCTGTACTATATACGTGTATCATACGCCTAAATTAATATTATTACCATCATTTAATGAAAGTATGCTTATCAATTATACTGGTAACTTCCTGTTAGTTTGCACTTGACTTTGAGAATCGTACAACTTTAAAATAATGACTTTAGCGCTGAATTATGTACCATGTTCTATCAAGGGCGGAGGAGACGGGAGAACCCCGAGAAAACCAGTCGCTTTATCAGAGTCTATCCCGCCGGGAATCAAGCCCAGATTACCTTTGTGGGAGGCAAGTGCTCTAACCACTGTGTCAGCCGCTGCCTTCCCAGTCATACAATAACTATTAAGGATATTATAGGTCCTACCTGATAAGTGTGAATTCGAGCTACAAACTCCGCTAGGTTATTCGTTACGGAACTATAAGACGAAATAAAAATATAAAAACCTACCACATCGTAAGGGCGGGTATTACCTGCGTGTTAGAGACTCAGAAGTAACAGAGTTATAATGGTGACCTTAATGCGTGTATTATATGCCACGAACAAGTATTGAACTTGCGTGCAAGATTCCTGCAGATCAATTTTTATCATGAACCTTTAAGCGGTGACCATATAATTTTATTGGTGGAATATCTGTAGCAACATTCAGTGCAAGTTCATATCCTAGTATTCCACTCATCCGTTTAGTACATTTTCAAGTACAGTTATATGTAAATGCGTTTTTTAACTATGTTAAACGGATTCGAAGCAATGATATTTTTTAAAATTAGAATAGTGATTTAACAGTGACATTTATTCATTATCTGAAGTGTGTTTCATTTTCGTACATGAGCACAATGGGCTTGTGCGGAACAGCTTAAAAAAAACGTATTTCCCCATTCATTAAAACACATTTGAAGCACGTAGTAGGCGTCGTCCTTAAGCAAACGACACTCTGAGTAGTTTCCGCCGAAACAATGGAAGACTAAGTGAGTAGTTTTTAATTATATTTAAAGGAATTACATGTTAAGGCCTCACTCTTTAGTTTTGCAGTGGTTCCGAAAATATGTTTTTTTTAACGTAAGTTAGTACATATATCAAAAATGCATTCTCGCAGTTTTAACACTTATATATCGTCGTTTGAATCTGAATTTTTCTGTTGCAATACACTAAACGGAATTTTAGATTTTTGCCCCTCAAATATCACATATTTTGTTGTCAAAATAAGCCAAAATTAAGCAAAATATATTTTTCTAGAAAACGGTACAATATTTAAAAAAACGATCTGCCAAATTGTGTATTGTATGACTGTACACAGTCTCAAAATTTTTTTAAAGCATTTGGTTAAGAAATATTCGAGTTATTTGCAATGGTTTGAAATAATTCAATGATCATGGCCTTAAGGTAGGTCTTTAGAATCGCATTACTCTTATAACAGTCGCTTAGCGGAGAAATTAAAAACACTTTTTCGACTTATTTTTTCGTTAGATATCACATTGTTTGAACTACTTGGTGCAATGCTATAGGCACGTGCAATTCAACGTTGTTTCTAATATTACGTCATAAAATGGAAGGTCTTACAGAATGCACGCCTGTTCAGTGACTGTGCCTATAGAGGCTAGGGCGAGACGAGATGTGCGTACTGGGACGCCCTTAGCTCTCCGCGCCTCCACACACCTTAAATGCACAAAATACGTCCACCCAGGCGTAAAGGCGAATTGGCAAACGTTTCATGAGCGATAGTCGTCCTTATTGGCCGCGCATTACCAGGTCCCGATCACTACAGGCAGGCGGAGGTGTCAGTACAGGTACTGCTTCGTTGAATCTGACCTTTGACATTTATCAGACAAGTAAATCTGTCAGTGTATTTCTGTAAGAAGACAACTTGTGCGCGCAACATTTTATGTGTTGCAGAGTAAGCCAATGTATAATTATTAGATGTTCGTCAGTTTGAAAAACTGATAAGCAAGATCTTATTAGATGACGGCTTTTTACTGTGTGTCATGATAGCAATTAAGTATTAACTTATTACAAAAGTAAGAAACTTTGGTAAAAAGACATTTTTAATTTAAAGTGTTTTAGCAAATATATTGTTAATAATAATCATTGAAAAATCTTGATAAAACAAAAAAATATATATAAAAATTCCATACAAAATTAGCCTTAATCATACAGTTGTGTAGCCCTGTGCTACATGCACTTTAATTAATAATTAAAGAAAAATCCAAATGTTATGATTTTTAAATAATAAATCATTCAAATAAACACCATTTGTTTTGCAGGGATCTTATAAGGAAAACTTGAGAGGTATGTCGCACTTTTAATGTACGTCTATCAAAAATACGAAATTAAATTACACCATAAATACAAAATTCAGAAAACAGAGTTACAGGTTTCGTCTATTTAAAAAAAAAAAATAAAAAATTAACGTAAAATCATAAATATAACCTAGCCAAAAGCTAAATACTTAAATTCCTTCTTTTTTGTGGCATACCTCCCATAGGTATAGGTGATATTGCCACGAAGGAGTGGGATATATGTCTTGCCAATGTTAAAATTCTCAACTGTATTAGGCTTAGAAAAGGTTTTACTAAAGTAAAGTAAATTTCCTACTTATACAGAAAAATTCTATTTCTTTCACCCCTCCCTCCATCTAAACAAATAACAAACACACTTTAAAACACGGTGAGAAGATATCGGGCTGTTACTATGTATAGACACACCGAAGTAAAATTAGTATTTAAGTTTACCGTACAGCATATCTCCCTTTTACTAAGTGCATCGTATCCCCCAAAGCCGAGGGAGATGCGACACACCCATGAATGCTATTTAAGATGGCGGGAACTGCATGAGACAGCGTGATCACACTGTAACTCTATACACTTCGCAACCTCACACCACGTCGATTCAAATAATATAAATAGCGGATATAATACAACTGAACAAACAAAACTTTCAGTACTTACCAACAGGAAATTTAGAAGGAAAATGCTGCACTTTTTCTAAACAAAGTTGGATTATTCGAAAAGCAAACCATACACTTCCGCATAGGTACTAAGTAAGACTGCTGCGCATGAAGTCCTGCGCATCGCCCCTTCCCCCTCTACTGGAATCCTGGGGCTACGTAATTTCTCCCGCCGCCACACACCTTTCGTATTTTTACATGTTTTCTAAAATAAGAATATATTTTTAAATTCACTTGCAGGACGGCAAAATATCTGAGCAACCGAGAATATATTGTTATGCTTGACACCCAACCAAGTAAATCAATAAAATGCCTTTCACCACGTGCACATGCAGCCGTGTTGAATTACGTCACATCCGCGTAAAATGAACGTTGCTATGAGTGTGTGCGGCATTGACTGAGAGTGGTACAACTTGCTCGGAGTTGAAAATTGCGACGAATAATGAAATGTAACATTCAGCAGATAAGTATTCAAAAACGTATCGGTGTATTCTCTTTCCATAAACGTCTATTTAAACAATCTTAACTTGGACTCAGTAGTAGGCTACAGTACTAAATTGTTAACTGAATAAAATACTTTGCTCTGAAACGTCGTAAATATGTAATCTTTCGTTTATAAAAATATTTTCTTATTGACAATATAACTTCAGTTCATCGGTGTTAGTTAGGCCTATACGTGATGATAGGTTATATTTAATGGCATGGAATATTAGATTTTAGTATTTCTAAAACTGATTTTCTGAACTGTCTAAATTTAAAAAGTAATAATTTCACTGGATTAAATTTCTGGACATAAAAATTAGAATGTTAAAGCTATATGAAAACATGATTTAAGAATTATTATCAATCATTTCAAGATTTATGATACATTTTTGTTTTTTTTTTTCATTTATTGTAAATTTATAGGCCAATTCGGTGGGAACCTATACATCACTGCTGGGTGACGTAGCATCTATATCACGAGAAATGTTAATGATTGTCGAAGTTAAGCAATGACATCTTGAGTCACTCTACTTAGCCTGGCAATTATTGTGCTTGAAATAACTCAGTTACACTATCATAGTGTCAAAAAAATATTGCAAACTCACTCCTCCTATAAATGTTACACGCAACTATGTCTTCATAAATAAGCAAGCTAACGCGACAAAGTTGAACAAATATATTTATAAAAAACTTACACATATTTCACGATGTGAAATGTTAACTTACCATAGTAATTGTTCCTAGTTATGCATTAAAAATGCTTTTAAATGGTATTATTAACTTACATGTCATTAAGGAACAACATTACTTGCGATTTAATGTACGCTCCTGTTCACAATACATTGATTGCTGATTTCAGCCGTTTTATTAATTTATTCACTGCCAAATTCAACGATAATTTGGTTTATAATAAGTATGTACGTACTTACACAAAATATTTCAGTTTAACATTGTAGTTACATGTATGTAAATGTAATTTACGTCTACCAAATTAACAAATAATGGACGAAAACATTTTTTAAAGAAGTACAATTCCATCCAAGAATGTTGGTTCTTAAAAAAATTGTTTTCATAATGTTCCCCTAGTAAGTGAAAACATGTGTTTCACAGATCTTCCGGTAGATCAGTCCAAATTCTGCTTGCAATGAAACTATGTATTTAAGATAAGAAATGAAAGTATGATTCTTATCTTCCAACAAATGTAAGATAATATTGGAGTAATTTATCATCTGGCGATGTTTAAAGTTGTAGCAGACTAACGTTTAAAGCACGGAATGTTAAAATTATCGATACGTCTTCAGGAATATCTGTGGGGATGTAAATACTGTAAATTAAATATGACCGTGCCCTATTACCTGTAAGACACACAGAACAATCTATAGGCTCCAACATTGCTGTGTATAATACTGATGATTTGTATGGATATTGGCTAGCGTTTATTTGAAGCACTGCTCAGTTAGAACTGTACAACTTTAACACAGAACCAGTGTGATTAGTCCAAAAACTGTTCACACGTGTCACAGATTGTACAGCCCAATAAAAGTATGATTAATATTGGAGACTGTGCTAAATTTTAAAATATTCGTGATTTCCGAGTTTCTAGTGTTACGTTATCTTAAGAACGTGGGTTCCTATGTATGCTGTTTTTGCGGGTTTAAATTTTTTAATTCCTGTAAGCGAGCAGATATTGCAAAACCGTTACACAAAAATGTAGGAAATTGTTCGTGCTGTGTAGCTTACTTTGGTGAAAACATAAGTCTATACAATTTTGGCTAATTATCGAATTAAGTTTTCTTAAAGGTTATACTAGCCGAAATTATAAAATTGTATGTTTTGAAAAAAAAAAAAAAAAAATTGGCTTCATAGTGAAATCTATTTCCAACATTCCTATATAATAGTTTTACGATATCTTCTCCCTGTCAAGATTTAAAAAGTAAAACTTACTAAAATAGGATAAATAGGACCCGTGGCCCTAAATATCACTACCAGCTATACACAGCGCAGCGTAGACCTAGAAAAAGTAAATCTGGTATTTACCTGTCACTATAGTACACACACCACAAGTGCACCAGATGCAAGGATAGTGGCGTATTTCGGAGAAGCAATTTCTAACCCTACTCCAACCTACACGAGACAATAAGCGTGTGTACAAAATAACAATAATTGAGGGGGCCGCCTGCCCTGGCCGCAAAGCTGCGTTCAGAGTTTCTGCCGTTTAACGAATATTCGAAAACTGCTTAGATCTCACGAGTCACACCTACCTAGGAATATCTTTCATGTAACTTTACACGTACATATACCTTTTTCAGGTTTACCACTACACTTTAAAGCGTATTTTCTAGCGGCCGAAAAAAGCGAATCATATTTTTTGCGGTCTTTTTTAAGTATGGAAATCTTGGCGCAGAATCTTTTAAAAGCAAATGAACATGTACAATACATATTTATTTAATATTACGCCATAAAATGATAGGGTCACCACTGAATGTCTTTTAGAGGCGAGTTTGGTGCACGGCCATTTTTAATTTACAGTATATTCCGCGCTGAAAGCGTTCCTGATCGCGTATCAACATTTTTGACATGTCATGCTCTAAGTATTAGTCTGCTACACTTCTTTACATATTTAGATAGTAAATTTCGTCCGTATTTCCTGACATTTGTTGGAAAATAAGAGATACCATAATCATTCTTAGCTTCAAACAAATGGCAGATTAGGTATATGGGAGTAATTTATCATCTAACAGTTTAAAAAAACGTATATTGAACTAACTCGTACAGCAGGTCTTCTCAATATGCGGTCTGCGGGCCATATAAGGTCACAGAGATATTTTTACTGTTCCGCCGTTAAAATATTGGATATTAGGGGAACGTATTTTTAAATAAGTTAATTTAAAGAAAAATTTTTAAATGTTAGTTTAGTCTTTGTTTAATAATGATTTATGTTTGCATGCTAAATTAAAACGGACGAACTTAAATTAAATAATTTAATATAAGGTACATAATTTACAGATTTTTTTTTTTGCTTTTGGCCGCCGAGTATCTAACGTAATTGTAGAATTAACGCAAGTGACCTGATGGTAGGCCTGAATTGGAGAAAAAACCAAAAGTGTTGACACGCATTCAGGAATGCTTGAAGCGGGAAAAACACCGTAAATTAAAAATGGCCAGACTCCATTACGGTTAACCCGCCGTTTTGACTACCATGTCTAGTACGAGAAAGACACTGAAAAATAGCGGGAAAAGTGGTCTGTTCGCTATGTTCGTACGTGCTGTACATAACATTGAATACATTTTATCGATGATGGCTTCCGTTCATTTGAAGCACTGTTTATCTACGCCCAGTAAGAAATACGTGTGGTGGATAAATAAATACTATTTTTTTTTAATCTTCATGTTTTAGATAGTTACTATGAAGAAACTACAAAATACCGTTGATAATGCAACTAACCAACTTTATGGGGAAACATTTACTCAGAATGATGCAGTTATTAAGCGTCACCTGTTCAGTCACAATTAAACGTACGATATTACGACAGCAGCGACTGTGGTTCATGAATACGTTATTCCAGAAACTTTCTGCTTTAAAAGTTGGAAAAACTATTGTCTAAGTTAGCTGGGTTTTTATTTTTGCAAATTGGTTTCGAGGAACCTACGATTGTCAAAGTATGGCTTTAGTGCTCAATTACGTACCCTTTTAATACAAAAGTGTGTGATTCGTCGCGTCACAAATTGCACCATCCATTAATGGCGGGAAAAATATAGTATAGTGTATTGGAGACTACGTTTAAATATTGCCGCGATTTTCAATTGTCTTGTTGATAATGGCCACTTACCTGTTCTTAATGTCTTCTACCGAGGTTTACGCCCAACCACTCGCGTCGACGTAGAATTCCCTTCTATGGGTCCTTTCCTGGACTCGTGACGGAGCTGCGACGAAGCGATCAGCTACGGTGGGCGACCCGATCTCAACTGAACACAAAACCGGAGCTGAATGGCCCCGCGGTCTAAATGAAACAGTCGTGAAAAGAATACGACCAAGTCTTTAAAAGCCGCGGCTGGGCCTTTTGTATTTGTATGCCCCGGCAATTAACTAACTGTGGGACGGCCTGGCTCGCGTGTGGGATCTCGGAGACACACTACTAGCAAAGAGACCAGAAAGCAAGCTGCACCCAACATCTCAGTCTCTCTCTCTCTCTTCTCTCACGGGTGAAAAAGGGGGGGAAGAGTCGCAGAGGTCATAAAAATCCCCTCCAGCCTATGACCGAGCGGTGGCCATGCGGCAGATTTAATTGCACCGCCGCGCATTATGGCCGCCGTCTCTTATTGCTTCTCTGTCCGACTTCAAACCTGCAGCTTCCTCAATCCCGACTCCGATTGAGAAGTACACGCCCAGAACGTGGTCTTCTTAGACTGAGTACTTGTGAGCAGCTGTAATTGCCAGAGTCGCCATTTTGTGGGAGAAAATATTTTTGCACCAATTGGTATGTACATGTTTGCAGGCTCTGTTTGTGGTCGATGATTGGACGTTTTACCTCTTACGTGTCTCCGTTTCTACTGCAAAATCACCGCAGTATGACGCCACAATTATAACTGGTGCATTCAAATGAGGGATGTGTCTCAGCAAAGACATGCAGCGAATATCGTTAAGAGTGTTAAGTGTGATAAAAATATAATTTTACTTTTTTAAGAAGTAATGTTGGTTTTGTAGACGATATCTACTTGTGAGTACATTTTACTGTAACGAAACAATTTTAGCACTCATAGTTTTCTCATAATGGGGCGTCAAAGTAAAAATTTGCCCGTTACACTGCCATGCAAATAGTAAAAATCAACTGACCTACTTAAACAAAATAATTCACTGTGAGCTAACATCACACGAGCTATGAAATAAAACATTTAAAAACCCACAACGTAATACTTTGAATTTAAAAAATCGCAAAAGTGCAAAAGAAAATTTGCAAATTCAGCGATTTTTTAAAATACAAAACACTTCGCGACACTGTTTCAAATGTTTTATTACGTAGCACATAGCAGGTTATTTCATCGTGAATTATTTCACGTAAGTCTATTGGTATTCACTATTTACATGGCAGTAGAACATGCAAAATTTTACTTTGGCGCACCGTTATTAGAAAACTACGCCAGCTAAAATTATTTCGTAAGAGGAAACTGCACTCACAAGTATCGTATACAAAACTAACAATATTTCATATAAACAAAAAATTATGAATTTATCGCACTTAGCATCCTTAACGCTGACCTGCCAATGTGCGCGTAAAGCGAGGAAACAAATTATTGTTGCAAAAACAGTTTCACGTCAAACTGACTAGCTTGGCTTCCGGGCTGGAGCCGCGTCTTCATGGTTGCAGGAACCGACGTTTCGCCGAACATTTCAGCAGGCATCATCAGGGTCTCACTGTAGACTGAAGGCAGGAGTAGAGAGGGTCGCTATATATAGGGGTTCCAGCCCGGAAGCCAAGCTAGTCAGTTCGACAACGGCCGCGAAAGCCTGCAGAATTCCTTTCGCGTCAAATTCATGGCGCATGTAATGGCCTGTACTTCCCCGGAAAAAATAAATAGATTTCACTGCCGTATTTTGCCCTCGTACCTGAGGCGCACACTGAAACAATAAATAAAATTCCCTTCCACGCTGTATAAATGGTTTGTAAATTCACTTAACGGATATATAGGCATGTTAAGAAAGTAGGTATAGTAAAATTGTTTCCCATACATCAGTAGTTCCATTCTTATATATTAAAAAACAGTAAAATGTATAATGATGTGAGCAGAGTAGTACAGTAACAATGATTAACATTTTCTCCATTTACAAGATAAAGTATGGTAAATGTCCCATATTGTGTTTGAACAAAAAAGTCCAATACTCTTTTAAAAGATAATGTATTGGACGCAAATAATATTTACATTGAAATTAAAAATACCACACATCGGTGGAGTAAAATGGACACAATTATACAACAGTATACCAAGTTTATCAATGCAAGTTTTAAGATAAAAGGCCAGTAGTAGGAAATGGAAAGAGCTGGTAGAGAAGATTAAGGCTGCGGGGCAGCCGCCGCCATGCTGGATCAATCTGCCACCATCTTCCATAAGTCCGCCATCTTGGATAAGTCCATCATCTTGGATCAATCGGTCGCCATGTTGTTTTTGGCTCTGGCCACCATGCTGCTTTTAGTGTCATGTCGTCCATCTTGTCGTGTGTTGTCCTCCATCCTGTTTTCGGTTGTCACTTGTTGACTGAGGGATTATTTTCCCTTGAAAGAAATTTTTTACCCCTCTATCTCCGATGTTTGTTTACATTGGTGGCTGTTAGGCGGCGCTAGCGTCGCCATGTTTCCATCGTTGGATGGTAGGTGACGCTAGTGTCGCTATGTTTTCCGTCGTTGCATGCTAGGTGGCGCTGAAGTCAGCATCCGCTATGTTTGTTCCTGGATTGGTGCCGCCATGTCTGTTCCAATGCTTACGTCGTCGTCTGCTAGAGTGCTCTAGTGTCGCTGTTGCTGTTATGAGCGAAGCCTTGTGTGTTTGTGTATGAGGAAATTAACCTTAAGACTATTTTAAACTGAGACTACACTAAAAAATCCATCGCCGGTGGTTGAATTTCAACTTGCCATCTTTGTGTCAGCAGACAAACGCTCTAGTCGACTGAGCTATGAGTGTAGTGGTGAAAGACTGGAGTTAACATGTAGTACACATAAAATTAAATTTTTTTTCAAGTAGACATACCTATGCTTAAATGTATTTTTTTCGTGTTTATTATTTTACAGTGTAGAGTTAAAATGAGCTATAGTCATAACTATGCAAAGTTAAGATGTTGCATACACAATTTTTTACTGTTTATAGGCTATACAAGCCTAGGCGAATTATTTTTTTACCAAATAAGCATACCTATGCTTAAATTAATATTTTTCGTGTGTATTTTATACAGTGTAGAGTTAAAGTGTATAAGTCATAAAAACTATTTCTTTTTCAAGTGCCGTTTTTTAATACCTATGACGATTCTCAAGTTCATATTATTTTTTTTTTTTTGTAGTTTAGAGTTTTAAAATATCAGATAGTCACAGCTATGTTATATTTTTTTAAGTGAAGGTTTTTTAATAATAGTACATGTATTATTATTCAATAAATTAAACTTAGCTATGTCTATTTCTCAAGTATTTTTTAAAATATTGTTGCGTGCCATGTGCCTGGAATCCAGTGGTCGGCGGCTGTTTCGTAACACTTTGTGGACTGGCCCCTGCTCATATTCTGGGCGGCTACGTGATGGCAGTCACGCCGAAGCTACGTCATAGATGCCTGTCCCAACTGCGTCTTAACCATACGAGGGCGGCCTACGTGACTCAATTCATGTCTGAAACATGTAGTAATGTTTATTTTAGACCCATGTAATGCGGTTATTCCCCGACTATTTCAAGGAGTATAAAACCACAGAATCTGCAAATTGGAGAGTTCGCTATTGGTCGTGCTTGAGGAAGGTGCTATGGTTGTGGAGATAGACTGGTGAAGACATCTTGGTGACATCAGAGTCTACTGTGAGGCGGCAGGCGGCTACGTTCGGAGCAGTGTTGGACGAACCAAGAGGACCGCTGCGGTGGGCTGACGGGCGAAGAAGGAGGTACGCGATGGGAGCCGAACCAAAGACCTCAAGAGTGAAGACAGCGGTGCACTCGGGGTGCTACGCAGCAACCGACGATTCATCACCTCGGCGGACTATTAAGGTTGTACACTGTCACTACTTAAAGGACTTTTGATCGTATGTATGACTGAACTTTATTGTGATTTGTACTGTTTAATTAATTGAGGTTAGACATTTTTTGTGCTTTAATTGTGAAAGCTAATTAACGTTTCTGTGACACAGCGGTAATTGTGTGCCTATTTAATTGTGTTGTGAGAGTTATAGTTGATTATTATTTTGTGTATTTCGTAGCTTAGAGAGCTATTTAATCCAGTACTAAATTTAACTCTTTTATTTATAACTATAAGACCTCTACCCCAAAAGAACTCATGGGAATTGCCCACAAATGTAAAGTTTTATGTGCTCCAAACTTGTAACACTGGTGTCACAAGTGGGATAGAGGCATAAATTAATTTAATGAGTATTTCTGCAAATTAAATCATTGCACACAATTGCTATTTAATTATATTGAACCACTTTATAAATTTTAAGTTTAATTTTTAATTGTAAATGTGAATGATTACAAGAACAATGTCAGCTGAAATAGAAGCACTAAAAGCCCTCATTGAGGGAACGAGTGGCCAATTAAGTGGCCAAATCAAATCTGTCAGAGATAGTGTAAATGAAAATGTAGATAAGAAAATTGATAGTGTAAATGAAAATGTAGATAAGAAAATAGATAGTGTAGACAAAAAATAGACAGTGTAAATGAAAATGTTGATAAGAAAATATAGAATGTTAGTAATCTTGTAGATAGTGAAAATGAAAATGTAAATAGGCAAGTGGACAGTGTAAAAGAAATGGTGTACCAGGAAATATACGCTATGATCGAGAAGGTAGGCAGTGCAAAGGCAAAGATAGACAATGTGAATGTGAAGATAGGCAGTATGGACATGGAGGGAGACAGCATAAATGATAAAGTAGAACAGCAAATACATGATCTAAGAAAGCAGTGGCAAGACTTTCGGCAGCATCAGGAAGGTAGCCATCTTGTTACCAGAGAAGACATGGTCAGTGCTGAAATAACACCTGAAGACGGCGAAGAGAAGACCACGAATTTTGAACCAGGCTGTAGTGTGATTCACAACCAGGCAGAAAATGGGCCGCAGCATGTTGGTGTGTCTAGTGTGCCTGCATCGAACATTGGAAAGGGGATTTCTGTCAAGCCTGCTCCTTACGATGGCCAGACTCCGTGGCGAGAGTACCAAAATCAGTTCGAGATTGATGCAACCATAATTGGCTGATCTGACCTATCTTGCTGCTGTGCTGAGGGGACCTGCCCTCAGTATACTCCAGTCGCTTCCAGAACAACATCGTCTGGAATACTCGACATTAGTTACTGCCCTGGAGCTGCGCTTCGAAGACAAGTACTTACGACATGCCAACCAAGCGCAACCAAGAAGCCGCACCCAGAGACCAGGGGAGCCACTGCAAGAATTGTGGCAGGACATTGTGCGACTCGCTCATTTGTCGCTCGAGGGATGTCCAGAACTGGCACGAGACATCATAGCAGTTGGCTTCTTTGTCGATGCCATTGCCGATGTAGAGGTGCGTCAAGCAGTGCGCCTGGCCGCCCCAAGGACTATGCAGGATGCCCTGGCCAGAGCACTGGATCTCGAATTTGCAAGAGGGCCATCCACTCGGCGTGCTGTCCGGGCAGTCGCACTGTCAGGCGACGAGAGAGATAACAGCCTAGAGAACATCCTGAAGAGAATGGAAATCACAATGAATGCAATTAAGAACAAATTCACCCCGATTACACCCCACCCTCGACAACAGGGGCGACCAAGCTGTTAAGAATGTGGAGAGCCCGGACACCTAAGAGACAAGTGTCCACGACGGCTACAGAAAAACAGAAACCAAGAGCAGGATGAAGCTGCCCAATCTGGCAGCCGTCGGGAAACATGTAAGCACCGGTCTTAAGGGGCGAAGGTTGGTGACTGAGAGAGATAAGACCCCAGAATTTCTTCAAACACGTTCAGTGGAACAAGATTTTTTTGCAATGCTAATGGAGGGCTGTCTGGATAATGTTTCTTGCCATATGGTTGTAGACACTGGAGCAACCATTACTGTTTTCAGATCGGACATCTTGGGGCCTTCTCCCCAGCAGTTAAAAGGCCATAATCACAGACAAAGATTTCTGATGACAGTGACAGGCGACATCACACCAGTAAAGGGGAAGACAAAGGTACAATTGAAGTTAGGTGACCTCTGCATTGAGCACGAAGTGTACATAGCCGACATAGAAGATGAATGTTTATTGGGCCTGGATGTGTTGCACAAGTTGGAGTGCTGTATAGATACTCGGTCAGGAGTACTAAGGGCTGGTAACCGAGAAATGGTGATGATGCCACGAAGCGAACTGCCCTCGCCAACAAGTTGCCAAGTGGTCTGTTATGAGACAACTGTTTTGCCAGCACCCAGTGAGATTGTCATCCCCGCACGGTGTCGAGACAATTTTGTACGGCGTGTAGCTCTGGTCGAACATATGAGAAGAGGAAGCAGCTTACCTGTTGAGGTGATGGTAGCAAGAACATTGGTTTCGCCAAGTTCTGGAAATCTACCTGTTCGAATGGTTAACTTGTCAAACAGGCCAATCCAGCTTGAGGAGGGGACCATTTTAGATGTGTGCAAACAAGTCTCCCAAATAACTACAACCGACAAAGAAGCCATGAAGTCAGGCGACCTTAATGGGCCTATGCCAGAACCACTCAAGGAACTACTGACTAGAATGGAGACAAGAAAAGACTGTGGCAGAACTTCTGAAGAAAAACAAGAGAACTTTTTCATGTGGGCCACTTGACCTTGGCAGAAAATCCACTCCACAACATCACATTGATACAGGCGCAGCTAGGCCAATCAAGCAACCCCCAAGACGACTACCTCTGGCTACACAAGAGGACTGTGGATGACATCTTGAAATAAATGAAGGACTTGGATGTGATAAAGCCGGCGGTCAGCCCTTGGTCATCACCTGTTGTGTTAGTTAAGAAGAAAGATGGGTCCACAAGATTTTGCGTGGATTACCGCCGGCTGAATGATGTGACCAAAAAGGACTGCTACACCCTCCCTCGGAATGATGACACACTGTACAGCTTGACAGGGTCACAATGGTTCTCTACACATGACATGAAGAGTGGCTACCGTCAATATGAGGTGGCACAAGAGGACAGGGAGAAGACAGCTTCCTCTGTGCAAGGGAAAGTAACTTGGCAGTTTAAAGTCATGCCGTTTGGGCTATGCAATGCCCCTGCTACCTTCGAACGACTAATGGAAAAGATCCTACCTCTAGATATTTGCCAAGTTTACTTAGACGATATCGTGGTCACAGGTAAAACATTTGAAGATTAGATCCCGCGTTCCAGAAAGTGGCTGCTGCAAATCTGAAGCTGGTTCCCAAGAAGTGCCACTTGTTCCAAAAAAAGTTAGTTTCCTAGGGCATGTGGTATCAGCTGATGGAATCCAGTCTGACCCAGAAAAAACCAGGGCAATAAAAGACTGGCCACAACCAACAGGCAGGACACAGGTGAGGAGCTTTCTTGGACTCTGCGCTTACTATCGGCGATTTGTACATGGATTTGCTACGATTGCCAAGCCACTACATAAGCTTACTGAAGCCAAACGAAAATTCCTGTGGACACCTGAATGTGAAGCCTCTTTCAGAAAATTAAAAGAAGTTTTAATGTCCCCTCCAGTTTTGGGCTTCCCCGATAGTGAAGGTGAGTTTAAATTGGACACAGACGCGAGTATTGTAGTCATCGGTGCTGTGCTATCACAGGTTTAAGATGGAGTAGAGAAGCCGCTAGAATATTTCCGCAAAGTGCTGCAGAAACCAGAGCGAAACCATTGTGTCACTCGCAGTGAACTATTGGCAATGGTGAAGTCCATATCACATATACCCCATTACTTATATGGTCGATGCTTTACTTTGCCAACAGATCGTGCTGCTCTACACTGGCTACTGAACTTTAAGAATCCCGAAGGACAAATAGCTCGATGGATACACCTTCAAGAACACAACTTTTATATACAACACCGCGCTGATCGTTCCCATAATAAAGCAGATGCATTATCCCGCTGGCCTTGTGATGCCAATAGTCGCCATTGCGAATGGCAAGAGGAGAAAAGCAAGGCTTCAGGCATCAACAGTCGATAGAAAGTTCTCCTGGACTGACGACAAGATAAGAGAAGAACAACAAAGTGACCCAGACTTGTGCCCAATACTGGATTGGAAAGAGCAGGGCCACCGGCCAGAATGGCAGGAGCTATCTGAAAAGTGGCATATTGGGCACAGTGGAATTCACTTGTTCTGAAGAATGGTGTCCTTAACCGGAACTGGGAGAGTGAGGATGGCAGACATGAACACCTACAGTTGGTCCTCCCAGAGAAAAAGGTCCCAGAGGTACTGAAGGAGCTCCATAATTCAGTGTCAGGTGGTAATTTTGGCATTAATAAGACTCTCAACAAGGTTCGAGAGAGGTTATACTGGCTTCATTGCCGTGAAGATGTCGACAGATGGTGCCGAATGTGTGACGACTGTGCCAAAAAGAAAGGTCTGAGGGTCAGAGGTCGAGGTCGTCTTCAGAAGTACAATGTTGGTGCCCCATTCGAGAGAATGGCGGTTGACATCTTGGGTCCCTTGCCAATAACCGAGAGAAACAATCGGTACTTGTTGGTGGTGCAGGACTACTTAACCAAATGGCCAGAGGTTCTTCCTATACCGAATCAAGAAGCCAGCACAGTGGCTGATGCACTGGTCGAACATGTGTTCTCAAGGTTTGGGGTACCATTGGAGCTTCACTCGGACCAAGGTCGGAAATTCGAAGCGGCCCTTTTCCAAGAAGTGATGAAGATAATGGGTATAAAGAAGACCCGAACCACTCTGCTACATCCACAGCCTGATGGAATGGTCGAACGTCTAAATCACACCCTGGAGCAGTATCTATCCATCTTTGTATCTGATAATCAAAAGGATTGGGACTCGAAAGTACCACTGTTTCTGCTAGCATACTGCTCTGCCATTCATGAAGCAACTTAGGTGACACCATCAAAAATGTTGTTTGGAAGAGAGCTCCGTCTCCCGAGCGACCTGACGTTCGGACGACCAGCGGAGGAAGACCAGATTGCATCCCCAGTGTATGATTTACGTCGCAAGTTGGTTCACGCTCACAACTTTGCCCGGCGACACCTTAGGATCAACACTGACAGGATTAAGACTCGCTACGATAGGAATGCACCAGATGAAACATTCCAAGAATGACAACTGGTGTGGTTGTACAACCCTCAGAGAAAGAAGGAGTATTGTCCCAAGCTGCAGAATAATTGGGAAGGCCCTTATGAAATAGTGAAGAAAATCAATGATGTAGTGTTTCGGGTTGTTCGTCGAGGCTCTCGGGCGAGAGGACATAAAGTTGTTCACATCGACAGATTGGCCCTCTACGATGGACCTGAGGCTCTTGTGTCTGTTGGGGACGAACAGGCTTAAGGAGGGGGAAGTGTTGCGTGCCATGTGCCTGGAATCCAGTGGTCGACGGCTGTTTCGTAACACTTTGTGGACTGGCCCCTGCTCATATGCTGGGTGGCTACGTGATGGCAGTCACGCCGAAGCTACGTCATAGATACCTGTCCCAACTGCGTCTTAACCATACGAGGGCGGCCTACGTGACTCAATTCATATTCGAAACATGTAGTAATGTCTATTTTTAGACCCATGTAATGCGGTTATTCCCCGACCGTTTCAAAGAATATAAAACCACAGAATCGGCACATTTGGAGGGTTCGCTATTGGTCGTGCTTGAGGAAGGTGCTATGGTTGTGGAGATAGACTGGTGAAGACATCTTGGGGACGTCAGAGTCTACTGTGAGGCGGCAGGCGGCTACCTTCGGAGCAGTGTTGGACGAACCAAGAGGACTGCTGCGGTGGGCTGACGGGCGAAGAAGGAGGTACGCGATGGGAGTCGAACCGAAGATCTCAAGAGTGAAGACATCGGTGTACTTGGGGTGCTGCGCAGCACACGACGATTCATCACCTCGGCGGACCATTAAGGTTGTACACTGTCACTACTTGAATGACTGTTGATTGTATGTATAACTGAATTTTATTGTGATTTGTACTGTTTAATTAATTGAGGTTAGACATTTTTTGTGCTTTAATTGTGAAAGTTAATTAACGTGTCTATGACACAGTGATAATTATGTGCCTAACTAATTGTGTTTTGAGAGTTATAGTTGATTATTGTTTTGTGTATTTCGTAGCTTTGAGAGCTATTAAATCCAGTACTTAATGTAACTCTTTTATTTATAACTATAAGACCTCTATCCCAAAAGAACTCATGGGAATTGCCCACACATGTAAAGTTTTATGTGCTCTAAACTTGTAACAATATATACTAGCAACAGTGTAGTGCTATCAAAATGGGGGACGGCAGTCCTTGTGTGTGTATAAGTATGACCAGTCCTCTTTATATATTTTTTAAATGCACAATATTTTTTATAATGTACGTCTCTCTCACACAGTTAGATCACCATCAGTATATAGTTTTTTTTTTAATCTAAATGTTTTTGCCTATAGTGAAATTAAAGGCGAGATATATTTTTAAATAAATTAAAATCAAGAAATATTCATTTCATTTTGTTTTATTATCAACATAATTCATACAATGCATTTTAATTGATTTTGTACATTTATTCACTGATAGTCTGGACGCCATCACCAGTCTGGACATCGAGGGCGGGTCTGCATCATCTCTCTCTGGAAAAATTAACTCAGAACAAGCGTTTCCCTCAACTTTACCATCCGTATGGCTGCCTAACAACCATTCGAATGGTTCCCCATGGCATTGGGACCTGGGGTCATTACAGTATCCGATCAAGCAAACAATGTTTTTTATAATTTATTCGCGAATAACTTTTTTCTCTTAAGATTTTCAAAAGTTATTTTTAATTCATATAGCACTGCTGCGTACTGTATTGACGTTTATAAACGCCGAACATTAGAAAACCAGTGTAAACACAAGGCGGAATAAACGCATATAAAAAAACGACAGCTGCTGGAAGCTGATATAAAACGAGCGGAACAAATTGAACGACAGATGCATAGTGTGTGACACAAAGTGGAAAATTCATAAAACGAGAGGAAAAAGATGACAGAGAAAGATATAGAATAGAGGGAAGAAGGAGTGAAGAAACAGATGGTAGAAAAGCAACTTTTTTTTTTTGCACAGAGGAAAAGCAAGTCCGATACCATATCCCACACATTTTCTGCTGCTTGTGCTACGAATATAATTGTTTCATTCGTGTGACTCAGCTGCGGACAAGTACTGGCTACCTCCTCCTGGGCAATGGTATTGAATTTACCCCTCCCAAGGTCAGAGGCGACAACATAGCCGCAAAAAATCAATTATTTTACCGAGTACACACATAAAAAATACAAACATAACACTCTGTTTTATTTTCCATCAACAACACAATTACGATAACTGCAAGTTATTCATCGGCAACATAATTTTCCTTCATCTTTTGAATCATTACAATGTTCTTCGCCTGGGAGATAAGGTCATCGCCAAGAAATACCAGGGTGGTGACATATGAATGAAAATCAAGTTCGGGATAAAGGCTAAGTGAAATCGCTTCAGATTTTACACATCGCACATCATCCATTTTCAGGCATGTTATTTAGAACACAAACCAGGCCCTTTCCAGCTCAAAGATCACCATCTTTACCCGATTGTGGTTAGGGGGGAGGGAGCGAAGAATGAAATACTCAATTTAGATTCAACAAACACACAAGCCTCCCCCTGGGATAAAATAGTTATTTCCAAATCCCCAAGACAGCGTAGAAAAATTGGTTTTTAACTGTAAATGGCGAGGTTAGTGCACAGAAAAAAAAATTTTACATTTACAGAGAAAATCTTGTAAACTAATATCAGAATGTAATAAGTCAGGTAATGAAAGTAAGATGTCAGAAACCTTTTAAAGTGGTTACAAATATCGTAAACACCTTAGCGAACTAGTAAAATAAACGTTAATGAGCAAATTTTTTGATTTGAAATATATATATATATATATATATATATATATATATATATATATATATATATATATATCTAGGAGACTTGACAAATTTTACAAAAAATTTCGTAATTTTACTCAAATATTTGTTGGAAACTAGTTTCCAAATTTTTTTGTAACACTACAAAAAAGTGTTGCAAACTTAACCAGATATTAACAGTAAATATACGAAATTTGTTTGTATATTTACAGAATTGTTTGTAAATATACAAAGAAGTTTGTGAAGATACAAGTTTTTTCTAAATTTCACAAAAAGACTTTGTAGTGTTGCCAAAACCTTTTTTTTGGAAACTAGTTTCCCAAAAACCTTTTTGTAAAAGTACAATTTTTTTTTACTGTGTGCAATCACTGCGGATTGTTAACACGCCTCACTAATCAGGGTACAGGTATTTTACTTTTCAACCAGCCCCTGTCTCCAGCTTAGTAATGACAAAAGTATGAAAGAGACCTGGGGAGAAGGGGTTTGCGAAATCGCTTCAGATTTAAGCATCCAGAGCGAAGAACTACCAATGTACCCCGACCCCACTTTTGTGCACGTCCCGTACGGACAGCTATGCAATTATGATACCTGTCCCACTCTCCAGGCTTTAAAAATGTTGCCGATGAAAATAAAGCTACTAATGTTTAGGGGAGGGGTGTGACCATACATATTCACTTCCCAGTCAGTTGTTTGCGTTGATACAGCTTCAAATGTAAGGCATGAAAATTGCACGTGCAAGACTGTCAGATGAAAGACCAGCCTTATTTGCATACAACACAATTAGAAAAAAAATACTGTCGCTCTCCAGACATTGGGGAAAAAAAACCTGTGTTCGCCAGAAAAAATATAGTTTTTTTTCCCAGATAATAGATGCAACGAAATAATGTGTGTGTGTGCAAAGATCACAAGAAAAATACAATCGCTTAACTTGGTCGCGACGAAAAAAAAAATGTGTGTACATAAACCACCAGAAGAAGCCAATCACTCCCCCTCAGCATTTTGCCACCATTTTATAATAATAATAACCACTATGAAAATTATTTATGAAGACTGTGTACATTTTTAACTAGAAATGTAGCCATGAGGAACTGTGTTTATTCCGACATTAAAATATTTCTTTTGCTGTCCAACCATGTCAAAGTAATTTTGTTAGTGCATTGTGTGTACAGGTCATGTTTAATATATTTAATATTGTTTACATTTACTCTTATTGTATGTTGTTGGGAAAGGACTGATGTGTAATTTTCAAAAGTAATTTTATTTTTTAAACTGTTACGTTTGATGCCCTTAGCCCTCTTGGTAATTTCCTGCCACATTTGTAGGCATACATCTTGGCTCGCAGACCAACAAACTAGCTGATTTGATTCCTGGCGAACTCGTCTTTAAATTTCCCCACCTATTTCGGTTGGTGGGTGGAGTAGCAGGGGTGAGTGGGGGGAGGGTACTCGCTGGTGTCCATCTCCTTAGCAAATTTGGGATCTGCGGCCACGTCTACGTAAAAATCATCTGTTTGAATCTCGTAAATGAAAGAGTCTGTGTCTGTGTACAATAAATTAATCTTGTCTCCGTACTTTGATTTCATAGTGTCGTGGTGGAATTTATAAATTAGTGTTTTTGAGATGTCTAATACTGTAAATCCTGCATATATTGGCTTGTCGAATATTGATTTTTCTTTCTCCATCTTCATCAGCGACAAATTTTCCTTGTAAATGGTTTTGCACTTAAATATTGGCTTGGATATTAGTTTCTTCATTCGCTGCTCGCTGCTCAACAGTTCATAACTTGTTCCACTCGGCGGTTCTGTAGTAATTTTCCATACACTGCATTGTTGAGTAATTTAAAAAAATCTTTTCGAAACTGTTGGTAGCTGCTTGTCTTTTCTCTGTATTCATTCCACTGTATGGTTGTAGCCATTTCTCTTGCTCAAATTGTATAACTCGGTGTATTTTTGTTACTTTCAGTGCATGATTAATTGCTTGTTTCAGGGCTATGTGGCCTAATGTACGACGTAATTATTCTTTTCTTCACGCGTTGTGAGCTACGTCTTTCCTTTTGATCTGGGCAGGCACTGGCTGATGGCTAGGAACGGCATGTCTCTGTGGTCTTCGTGCGGCTCGGCAGGGTATTCCACATCTACCTCCAGTATAAAACCATACAGCGAGTCGTCGGGAATGTCTACGACATCGATGTCCACATTGTCCATCCACTAGAAGTCGCGGATGGGCAGAGGCTGTGATATGGTCCATCCGTATAGATTATTGACGTCCAGATACTGAAGGTAGACAGGAGGCTTTGTGGCATCGTATGTGGCAGGCCGATGCTTTTTATTTGCCAAGCCATGACGTTTTGCGCACTGGGCGACGCCTCCTCAAATACCCTGCTCTATGAATAAATATTTAATGTAGACTGTCAACAGTTCTAGTTTAACTTTTGTTTTCTTCAGCATGGTGCCAAAGGTGAATCCTGGAGCACTTACGTCACGGACACAGTCAAGGCCATAAGCTGTAATACATAATTTGTAAATTTTTCAAAGACATCTGCTAGTAAAAGTACATCTGTTTTAAAATAAATATTAGCATAATCTTGAAGTGTGTTGCAATAAAATTTCTTCCATACATTCTTGGCATGTCCACAGTCTTCGTCAGTAATATCTGTGTCCGTTAGTATGTTGTAAAACTTCTTGCTGGGGGGCAGCTGCGCTTCTTCGAGTTTCTTCAGGCTGTCCACGTAGTCGTACGGGAAGACTCCTTTTCTGCTCACAAGTTCGATTTCATCTTGATTGAAATGTTTTGCCGTATTCTGGAAATCACTTCGAGGCAGGTTGTCGACTAGTGTGGCGAGGCTGGACGACAGGAAGCGGAATGTGTCGATAAACTTAATGGAAAATTTTTACCCCGGTGACTTTGAGAACATAATCAATTTTTCTTACGTATACGGGATAGTGAAAATCTCTTTATCGCCGTAAGTCAAGTTAAGAAACAGTACTGGTAGTTTCCGTGGCCTCCTTTGCAGCTTGTTGCAATTATTGTATACTCTCCTGTGAAGTGGCCGTGGTCTATTACTTTTCTGTTCTCCATAAACTCTTCTTCACAGTAGCAGCATTTTCTCCATCTTGAGGTGGTTTAGTAACTGTAGATCGTTCAGTGGCTGCATCGGCTCGCTCTTCTCATAAATGTCCTTCTCTTTGCTTCCAATATTTTAAATCTCTTCAATAAATTTTTCTTCTGTGTTTTCTCCGCTGTGCACAATCATATTTCTTGGCAGGCTTGAGGTCTTGGCGGGCGGTATTAGCTCGTCATCTACTTGTACGTGCAGGTAGTAACTGTAGGCTATGTGCTTGTAGTATGAGTGGGCATTCGATTTGGAAGGGTCCGGCTGACAGGTCTGTATCGGCACGAGCATGGCCTCAAACTAAGCATAAACAACATCTGGCAACTTGCAGCCGTTCTGGAAGTTTTTGAATTATAGTACAGGACATTTTCCATTCTTTTCATGCTTCGGCATCTTTACTCTTGCGGGGGCGTGCGGCTTGCAGTACACCTTGTGATCGGCCAACATTTCTGCCACACTCTTTCCTGTAACTCGTAGTCGGTCGTCATACATTTTAATGCATGTCTTGCATAAATGAATCTTGCCATCATGACCTGTCATCTGCTTCCTAATTAATGTTGAAAAATTCTAGATGTAGCAGTAATGAGCATTATTTTATTCTGTTGTCAGCAGCAGCAAATAAAAATGTGTATCTTGCTCTTCGCTTGTCACTCTTTGCTGTATAACTTGATTGTCGTCATTTAGAATAAATTCATTTACTGAAACTCCAGGATTCTGTTTTTCAAAATTTTTGATTTGGTGCAGCGGTGTGGGGAAATCAATTCCGTCAAACTTAAACTTATCCTACAGATTTGTGTATCTACTATTTACACGCTCTGGGTGTGCGTCTTCCATGTACCGTGCCAAAATTGACCATTTTAAGCGCTCGTCCTCGTTTTGTGGATTTAATACTGTGTGCTTGGTCATTATTTCTGCTGGCAGATCTATGTAGCTGGAAGCTCTGGTTGGCACGAGTTTATTGATTCGTAGCTGTAGGCGACGTACGACCTGCGGTGTCCAACTAGAGCCCTGGCCCATGTACTCGTGCACTTCCTCGAAAATCTTCGCTATACAGGCCGTCACAGCTTCTTCGACGTCACTTTCATTGTAGAGTGGCATATTCTTAGTTTTAAACGCCATGCTGTCATTTTCTTGGCCGTGCGGTTTGGCTTTGTATAATCGCATTCAAGAAAGATGTTACACTTGATTGGTCCGTTTTTCGCTATCTCGTCTAATAATTGCGAGCCTTAATTCGGTTTCATGGCTTCAAGGTAACAGCAGATGTCTGTCGCTCCACCGTTTGTATTTTCAGCTACGTAGGTCTTCATGTTTGCCCTGAACGCTGTCTCGGCCAAAACGTATCCGTGGGCAGTCGCTGCTCCTAACCCTACATACGGTTATCCTAGGCCAAGCAACCTGTTGTCTCGCAACACTGTAAAAAAACTTCCTTGAATATTTAGGAAGTTATTATCCCAGACGCAGTATGGTACAGTTACCATACTTCGTCTTGTAAATATGCAAATTTTTACAGTTGTTACAAGTCTGGAATCTTCAGTATAAATTTGACTGTTTTATAAAAAGGTTTAGGAGTGCTACCATGGATGTCTGGGAAACTATTCTACAATACCTACTTTCTTAGGGCTCCTATACGCACGTCTGGTAAATTTACAAACTACTTTTTAGAGTGTACCTGTGGTTGGGGAGCGGCGGGAGCGGCTACGTGTACCTTCTTTGCGAGTGGCTGCACAGGACCAGTACATTTCTTAGCATGCCTGTGTAAATTGTCTGCCCTAGTGAAGTGTTTCCCACAAGTATTGCATGTGTGTGTATTTTTATCAGCATTGAACGTACAACCTGCCTCATGTCTGCGTACGTCACTTGTGTTGTTAGAGTGTAAATTACAGAATTTGCAGTTAAAGGTTGCTGCCTGTCGTGTATTACCAATGCAAGTTTCTACATGTCTGTTAAGACTGTCTATCCTTGAAAAGTGTGAACCACACTTGTGGCAAACATTCTGTACATCCCTAACAATATAGTTGTGTGGACATGTAGCCTCGTGTCTCATGAGATTACGACGCAGGGTGAGAAACCTATCACAGAACCAACAACGGAAAATGGGGGCTGGAATCGGACTCACCGCAGAAGTAAATTCGGTCCCAGAGCTGGTACCGGAAACAAGATTGGAAGAGGAAATGGAGGAACTAGCGACACATCTGCCTTCCATTCCGAACTGACAGGTGGTCAGTAATTGGGAAAAAATGTACAGTAAAAGTTATGAGCCGTCAATATTTTTTCATTTAAGAGGGGGAGTACCGATTATATTTTATGCGATTTATTTTTTATAATACACTCAATCGTTGTTAACAGCAGAAATTATTTCAATTTAAAGCAGATTGTAAGCAAAAATTTGAATAAGTATTGCTAGTAAAAATTATTACATATAAAAGCAGATTGTAAGCAAAAAATATTTAATCAAGGTAGCAAGTAAAACATTTAATATTGCATAAAAATGGTACGTTAACGTTATTAATGTTAAGAACAACTAGAATATTTATCAAGTCTGTTACAGTTGTTGGTATAAAAAATCACCCTATATGAATGGAGGGTGGCTTTATAAAGTGTTTTACATACCGTAAGAATTTGTACACGTAGCTGTAGTGGTTAGCAACAAAGAATGCTAATCGTCACACGAAATCTTGCGGAGCTTCTACGATGGACGAGCCACGGAGCTTCTACGTAGAGACTTGGAGAGACGACCCCTAGAAAAGGCCCAGCGGTGTTAAACACACACATACACTCACATAATTAAAAAACATCATTACAGCTGAGCTCGTGAAATATTCCGCTAAGATAACGGGACATATTTTACAAGAGCGAGACATTGAAAATAATGTGAATGTGTGCTGCTCTACATGAATGAAGCATTGGAAACAGCTCTAGAAACAGGTATTTGGTGAACGAGCTCTCAGAGAGATAACATCTACGGCAGGCTAAAGGAGCTTAAGCCCGGCTTCCCTACCTGCTGCTCGGGAGAGTAGTTACTAATGCCGTGCGTACCACAACTAAGCGTAGTCTAAAAACAAGCGCGTCTCTCTGCAAGTTGAGTGAAAAAAAATATTAACATGTTGCTATGAAATAAACACGCATGTATGATACGATAAAAAATGAACATTCTTTGTTAAATTCAGTTAGTCATGCGTGCGTCCACGTTTAACTCATATAGTTTTTTAAAAATCGTAACCTATAATACATGCAATGCTTATTCATTCCAACTGCAAAAAGTGGCCCATAAATAAAACACGTTGATGTGAAACTGATACAAGAAAATGCGCTGGATAAATCATAAACTACTGTCACTTACCTGTACACAAATCGTCACAAAGAGGAAATGAAGGCAGACGTGGAACCACGGTGACGGAGCAAACTGATGGCGGAATCTTAAAGCACGGGCGTCGACAGTACATCAGAACGATGTGTACTGGCCGAGCACTGAGGTAGAAACTAGACCGAGTTTAGCAAAAGTCAACTATTTATACCAGGCCCTGAAATTTGCATGCGTGATGTACTGGTAAAGCTCCGCCCCCTTGCTCTCCTGGCGAAGACAGAAACCACGTCACTGCGAGTAGTCATAGTGGAGGGAGGTAAACTGTCCTTCCAAATTCGCAAGGGGCGCGGCTAACGTTGGCAAGAAAAGTGAATCACTGTCAGTGGAGGGGGTAAATGTACCTTCTTTTGTCCACGAAGGTGGAGAGCACTGACTGACCTGGACCCACTGACCTAAGGTAAATGTCCCTTGGGAGGCTGCAAACACAATGCCTTTGTGTCGCCAGTACAGTTAGTCGCGTCTCCGACGCTAAAATGTTCTGGAAACCTCAAGTATTCGAACATAGCTAGCAAAATCAAATACGATTCCAATAAATAATTTACGTCCATTACCTCTGCAAGACTAGTAAAATGAAAACTATTTCAATTTCGATACGTGTTTTGTGTATTACGTAATGTACCGGTATCAAGTTATTTTTATCATCAGTTTACTTGCAATATTTATTTATTTTTGTGTAAGACATACTAAACATAGCTAGTCTTTAGCAACTCAAATACGTATCCAATTAAAAAAAATTTACGTCCAGTAGACCATTACCTCTGCATGAACGATATATTTTATGTTTCAAGCTATTTTTATCATCAGTTTACTTGCAAGATTTTTTTTTTGTGTAAGATACACAATTTATTTTTTCAACTTCGGATATATACTAAAAGTATATTCAAGAAGTGTTACCTTAAAACATCTGATTTTATTTTCACCTTGTGATTCAATTTTTGTAATCTATCTGATTTTATATTATCTTTGAAAGAACTGTGCAATGGGAGTGCATGACTAGATTCAGTTTCTTGGACGTACTACATTGCAAATTGAATGACTGTCAAAGAAAACTAAACAAATAAAAGAAAACCATAAAATAAGCAAAGTATGCTTTAGTCAGCAAGCTACATACACAACATGAAATTCAAAAATGGAATCGGGTCAAATAAAAAAAACGAACAAACAGATAATACATGAAAATAATAAAAAATAAAATAAAAAAATAAAAACCAAGTAACATGCGACACAACGATGAGATGAAACAACAAACACAATAGATATCAGACACGAACCGAAAAATAACAAAAGAACACAACAAATAGACGAGACAAAATGCAACAGATATCAGACATATACAGAAAAGACAAACGACACAATGAATAGACGAAACAAAACAAAGTAGTTTTCCAGACAGACAGTGTTACGACGTTTCGGGAACTGGAATGTTCCCGTCATCAGGTAGACACACAGGGTTCAGGAACACGCGTGTGACTGATGAGGAGACTCCGCCGCTGTTTCCTCATGTGCCATCCGAGGCCGTGCTGTCGCGAGACCGAAAGCCGAAGCTTCCATAACTCGCTGGGTGTTTGTCAATTCAAATGCACCCCGACAGTCTAGTTTCAAATCATTGGAACGGCGGCGGGGCGCGTGTAACTGTTTTAGCTGGGCTCCGGACCCGTATTATGGCTGGAGGGGGGTTGTTGCCATTACTAAAATTACGTGTTTGTGTAAACGGCGGGGTGGGAGAGGGGTTAAGCTCCCCTCCAGCTAAACTGGAGTGATGTAATCTCGTGATGTCTGTATAGTGAGGTGAGTGTTGTCAGCAACTGGCTAGCTAAACTCGTAGAGTAGTAGTGCGTGAGCCCCTACGACCATGAGAGCCGCTCCAATCAATCACAGCCTGCTAACTGAGGATCAGGCCTGACACTCCCATGGTTATTTCATCGTGTATTCGTTTGTGACAAGAGGAGAGAAAACCCTTAATATTTGTTAGTGAGCGCTGAACTGTGAGATGTATATCATCTCGACCTGAAACAGAGAACTATCAGGTCGATGTGTCGTTAACATGTTCCCTTAATATACACAATGTCCCAATAATACTGTTTTTTTTATTTTGTTTCATTAATTTTTTCTTTAATATAGTTTCTGACAGATCAAATTACCTACTAGGAAAGTGAGCAGCTTGAAAAGCTTAGTCAATAAAAAAGAAAGAAAAACTTCCCGTTGGACAGGAACAAATTATATTAAATCACAAATAGTAGGCCTACATCTAAGATTAAGCAAAAATTATCTAATTACTATCTACACAGTGGTGTGTCGTGTCACTGTAGAGTAACAAATGTTTTTTTTTTATTTTGCATTTTTTAATTAAGTATTTTTTTTTTGTTTTATATATATTTTTTTGTTCAATAATTTTTTGTGTTTATAAATATTTTAAATAAACTACATGTATGTACTGTGCCCCTCTCCTCCCTGCCATGGACTGGTGTGCATGCCCTTGGCCTGGTTCGCGAGCGAGGCTGGGGCCGACACAGCCAGCCCCTGACAGAACTCCTCATGTGTTTGTGTCGTGTCTGTGTTGTATGATGTTAAGTGCAGACGGTGCGGTGTGTGGCTTGAATGTGCACTGCGCTACTGGGTTGTACATTTCGTTTAGCAGCCTTTGCGCCCTGACCGCCCGGCCAATCAGCGCCCAGCAGCTGCGCCCCGATTGGCCAGCCAGGCCATTGCACTACTGGCTTTCGTGGCTGGTGTAACAAGAATCACAGTTTTGGTTTTTTGCATTTTCTGTGCGCTGCGGGGTTATAATTTCCAAAAATATTAATATTTGGATTGTCATGACGCGTTGAAGTGTTGTAGAAGTTATTATTCTTCTCCCGGATGACTTCCGCGATGTATGTAGTTCTGAGCAACCGATGTCTAGTTTCATTGGACATGTATCTGTCTTGGTCTGCAATTACTCTAAGATATTTGTTTCGTATTCTTTGAACTTTTAATAAATTACTGTTGGAGGCGTGGCCCCACACTTCACATCCATATAGCATAGCCGGGAAGATTACTTGTTTATATAGAAGTAATTTTTTGTTTCTTGGGAAGTTGGGTGCTTTAAATAGTGGGTATAGTTCTCTTAACTTACCTGTCTCTGCTCCGCAGATATTTGTAATGTGTGGGCCCCAGGTTAAAGTTCAGTCTAGTGTTATACCTAGGCATTTAGCCGTTTTTGTGTATGGGATGTTTTGGTTAAAAAGCTTTAATTGCGTGTTTGGTTGAGTGCGTTTTATAGTGATAATTAATGTGTTAGATTTGTGGGATCCACACATTTTTTTTTTTTAATTCAATATTTTGTTGACTGAAAATATTGCTATTGCTAATGATAAAAGCTGATTCTTTGATTTTTCTTTTAATTTTGTCAATTTCCTGTGTAAGTGGTTTCGAGTATTCCCAAAGAATTTTGTGGCTATTTTCCCATGCATGTTCGGCCAGTCTAGATTTTTTTTATCTGATTTTATTTTACTTATTACCAAGCAAATATATTTTTTTTTCTCCAAATCATTATAACTTAATTCAACTATTATTTTCTCACTTCGGGATTGTATTTTTTTCCTTCGAAGTTGTTTATTTTAAACCCTCTAATTTTATATTCAATTAAATTTTCAAACAGACAGTTTATAGTGGGTAAATAAAAAGGACATATTAATTAATTTTGTATACATGTTTTTTATTCAAGTAATATTAAATTTTTTTTCCGTAATGTACAGCACATTTTTTCAGAGATCAAATACACACAAAAGAGTCTTTTTGGTGCATATAAATTCCTTGGCGCACATATGGTACTAACAAATTGAATTTTTTTCTCACAATTTTCATCTTCATCAGTACCTGTAAACAAAGAACCAACAGATACAGAAAAATGTTTGTTCATCATCTCCTTGAAGCACATTTTGAGGATAACTGACTGAATTTTTCCCTCGAGGAAAGTTTCATCTAGCACAAAGACAGGCGTCATTTCATCGCTGCTCGCCACACGCACTTGTACAGGATCAGACAGAGGCTTTTTCTTCTTGCAGGTTGTGGGTTCGATGTCACTCTTCTTTTTTTTTCGTGTGGACTGTTGATTTTTGAAGTTCTACTGTAGGCTGAAGACGTGTCGTCGATGTAGGTTCTTGTGGCTGTAGACCAGACGTCAAAGTAGATGCTTGCAGCATTGATGTGTTTTCTTGCTGGTGTAGACTAGGCGGCGATAGTGATGAAGTACAGTCTGGCGCGTGGAGTATCTTATTTTCCGCAGCAGCATGTTTTTTTGCGAATGCAATCACTTCTTCTGGAGAACATGGCAACCTGGTTTCCGCTCGCAAGTAACATACGTAGCACGTCCATAGCTTGAACAATCTATTATCTGCTGGCTAGGCTCATAGAATGTTGCTTCATGTGTAAATAATGTATGGAATTGAGAGTCACATTCTTCGGTAAAAAAGTGTAAAAGTCCATTGGACCAGTAGGAATATATAACTTTGCTCAAGACCGGCTCTACACTCACGTAGTGGTCGCTGGGTGAAAAGAATTCATGTTCACGTCACGGTGGTCGGCGGCCAACTGAATTGCTGCTTCAAATACTGGTGGTGGGGAAAACGTCACACACTATTTAAATATTCCAGGAAGTAGTTGTAAAAGTCTGGCAACTTGGTCACAGAAAGATTCATAGCATTTACATATGCTGCGACAAATAAATTCATTTTCAACTTCAGCTTCGTCGTGGTCCATTTTATCTTCCACAGTTCACAAGTAGTCTTCATGCTTCCACTTCTTCTTGTTTATGTATAGGACATAGTTCCAGTGCGCAGGGAATGTACCATGTGTCTTCATTGGCCAGTGTTCAGTGTCGAAGCCCATCACATAGTTCGCTCCAGCAATATTCATCTTCAAAGTCAGAGTAGCACAATATAAAGTCAGTCCACTCGCTGTTTTGATCTTCGCTCAGCAACTCGTTGTCAACTACTTGCACAATAATACTGTCGCAGCATGTCGACACTTTGCTTGTTGGTCGTAGATGATAAATTACGCACCTCGCGCTGTTGTAGCAGGGTAGAACTTCACTGTGGAACTCTTCGCTGAAATCAAAGTATCCACTCATGTGATACGAGCCATTACGCACTTCAACTTGCTCGAAATTGAATGTCGGTTTGTAGATAACTCTGCCATAGCTCACAAAATAATCTTCATAGTTGCGAACATGTGCTGGATTGAATGGTGCGTAGTACCTTGAATCAAATGTACTTGCAGCTGTGGTAGACATCTTGTCAGCCCGACGAGTAGACGATGACTAAAGTTTTTTTTTCATATTGATGTTGCCATGTAGACTTCGCACGTAAGCGGCGAACATGGCGTGGTCCACATAAGCTTTCCTTTGTTCAAAATGGATGTGTGATACATACCGTTACAATGCTCTGACCACCTGATTAAACTGCTGCTTTTCTGGAGTTCGTAGCCAATCTTCTGAGTAGACCAATCTTGTCGTAGAATTTCTTCATTGCTTGCGAAATTAAGCTGCATGTTGATGTCAGCAACTTCGTGTCCGGTCTCAGGTAATGTACAGGGCACATGATTAAACTGCCCGGTACTGAAAATAGAACCAAACTGTCTTCTTCTCCATCTGCATTGTAACATACAAAATTTTCTATCCCATTGCAAGATTCAGTCTGCTCTGGAAGTCCTGCCGGCTTGAAGTGAACTCTGTGGTATCCGACAGCGTCGTCACTATACTTGTCAATGTCCAATGGATTGAATGCTACGTACATGATAACCGTGCGCCATGAAAGCAGAAGCCAGACTAAAAAAATTAAGAAAAGTCGAGTGCATGCACATATTTCCAGTTTCATGCAGGCTCCATACCTCTGTAAGTAATGTGCACGCTCGTCTTGTTCAGTGACATCATTTCAGCCTCTCATTTCATTTGCATGTACCGCTTCTGCAAATGAAATCTAATTACGTTGTCGAGTACGCACGTAACACTCTTTTCCCAAATGGCGTGTCTACTAGTTGAAACTCTAAAGCGCTGTACAGGGTTATTATAAATGATTCATCGGGTTTTAAAAATCTGTAATTCAAAAAGTACTCCATGAAAAATTATGAATGATACATGAAAACAACCAGAAACTCTCCAAGTTTTTTTTACAACACCACTTTACAAATGTTCAATGTGCGCTCCCTTCATCACTCGACAGACATCCAATCGGTAGTCGAGTTCGCCCCACACACGTCGCAGCATGTCCCTGTTGATGGTCATGACCGCTGTGGTAATGCGGTTTTGGAGATCATGCAGTGTTGTTGGCAATGGTGGCACGTAAACAGAGTCTGTCATGTACCCCCAAAGAAAAAAGTCACACGGTGTAAAGTCAGGAGACCGGGGCGGCCATCTGAACAGTGTCAAGTCATTCTGACTACAGCGTCCAATCCAGCGGTGTGGGCGTTCATTGTTGAGGCAGCGACGCACTTCTGTGTGCCAATGCGGTGGAGCTCCATCCTGCTGGAACACGAAGTTGGTGGAATCCTCTCTTACTTGTGGAAATAACCACAACTCCAACATGTCGAGATAGGACAGACCCGTCATAGTGTTTTCAAGGAAAAATAAGACAGTACACCCTCGTCTGTGAGATTGCACAGAAAACATTAAGTTTTGGCGAATCTCGTATGTGCTGCACTGAAGCATAGGGATTTTCAATACCCCATATTCCAACATTGTGACAGTTCACTCTTCCACTCAAGTGAAACGTTGCTTCGTCACTGAACACAAGACGTGTGGCAAATTCTTCATCCTGCATAGCTTCCTGCATGTTCACGCAAAACTCAACCCTGACAGCGTAATCTTCTGGATGCAAGTGTTGCAACAACTGTAAGCGGTACGGTTTAAGTTGTAACCGTTGTCGCAAAATCTTCCACACTGTCGGCTGAGGAATTCCAAGCTCGCGACTTGCTCGATTAGTTGATTTTCGTGAGCTACGCGCATAACTTTCCCTCATTCTGTTCACTGTTTCGTTAGAAACACTTGGCCGTCCTGTGCTCTTACCTTTGCACAAGCATCCCATATCCTGGAATTGACAGTACCATCGCAAAATGCTCTGGTGACATGGTGGTTCTGTGTGGTAATGCCCTTGGAACACACGCTGCACGGTAATAACAGATAAACATTTCGCATATTCCAAAACACAAAATGTTTTCTGTTGGCTTGTTGCCATTTTGTGAACTGATCCAGTGCTACCATCTGTTGTAACAAAAATATTTGAACTCGTATTAAATAAAACTTTTTGAGTTTTTCTTTTGTTAGGTAGTTGGTGTGAGCTTTTAAAATAAATAGACTATGAATTATGAATTTTTAAAACCCGATGAATCATTTATAATAACCCTGTATTTCTACCCTATTTCCAGATAAGTATTTGAGTTATCTGTACTGCACCACAATGACATTCAGTTTTTCAAACAGAGCGTTCATGATTAGTACTGCACTTCTGTCACGCACCCACAAAGCAACTGGTCGGCATTCTTGTTTGTTGACAACTTTTTATACAATTCCCCCCCCCCTAAATAACTGGGTGGCCTCATTTTCACATGTGGTTTTTTAGCTATTCATCCCCGCATTCCATTGTCCATTTCCTTAACATTTAAAGCATTTATGCGTGAACAAACCAGGTACTGCTGACAGGTGGTACAGGTGTGATTAAAATTCGTGTAGCACGCTTTTAATTTCCAAAATGATGGACAATCGTACATTGTTTGCAAGTGGCAAATTTTAACATTGTCGTCGCAATAAATAGAAATCCATCGTTCTTGTTCTACATCTGCTACAAACACAACTCTATTATACGCTAGTCAGTTCGCCAAGTACACTGCTAATTTTATCGTACTGTAAATCACCTTCTTGCCACTCCAGCCCATGGTAATATTTTGTTATCCAACATTGGTTATTTTACTTTTTTGTCTAGTAATTGCCATGAAAACGGAGGTAAAAATTTACATGTCGTAGTACTGCCGTCCATGTAGGCTATACTAATTTCTTTAATTATGTGTCCAATTTGCGACTGGAAGCCTTGAACATTGACGAACATGTCGAAGTCTGATAGTCAACTGACTGTCTGTTCGTACTTATGTCAGTACTTTAACTAGTCTATCGCGTACGTTATACATAGCTAAATGATCGTGTATAATCAATGCGTAAACGTTTGTATTTGTGGGCATATTTTCATCGGTCTTCATTTCTATACGCAGGTAGCCAATACCTTATTTCAACTGACCATCCTGTCTACTGACATCGAATACCAGAAACAGTGCTTTGCTGGCATACTCACTCGGTTCGAGTGCTGGTAAAGGCGGCTGACCATAAAACCTTTTTTGAAAATTTGAAAAAATATGATGAATTTGCATGTACGAACCGATGGTGAAATCAATATATAAATCACAGTATGGATGACACAATTAGAGTTCAGAAATATTTTAACAATTTTTATTTTCGCGTGATCAAATTTTGAGTGGTCAGACTTAATGGTGTTCTGTTTTCCCGTCTGAAAAGCAAGGATAATATATCGTGTTTTTTTCAGCTGCAAAGCTGCTTTTCACATTCCAGTGGACATTCTAAGACTGTGGCACTTTGGGGTACATTTCTAAAGCCCATGTTCTAAAAGCCACATCTACATTTCTATCCTCCTTTACATATATCAAAAACTAGACACACTCTTAGATCTTTACCTGAATATGTGGCAGTATCCATTCTATGCTATGTAAAGACAACGATACTACTGCCGGATTGGTGGTGGTATTAAAGATGGTTTTTGTGTGCGTGTTCGCTAAAAGAATGACCAGTTCTTCCTTCAAACTAATTATTATGTGTCTGTAATTTTCGGCGAACCCGAGAAGCATGGACAGAGGTATGCAAATTTCAAATTTGCCACCATTGTAGACGGGGAGCATGTAGTTTACATCTGTGTTCCAACCTGCCATTTTTGCTGCAGGCAGTTGATTATGCATTAAAGAGAGATAATTTTTAATAGTGGCCGCAATGCCTACATCTCTAGTAGAATCTAATTCATATGAAATATGCTGAATCTAGTGTAGTATACAGTTTTTTATTATTTTGGCTGTTTGCAGCAGCCCTCCATTTGCTTTGGTTACTACGCCGCGAAATCTAAGATACAAATTGCAGGGTGCGGAATAAATATCTGAATTTTGAACTAAGATACGAACCTCTGACGACAGAGGAAAAGGGCCTGCCAGATATGGTACGTAGTAATGAAATACCGCCTGTTCGACATTAGATATTTCCACATCCATTTTTTCTAACTGTAAATCCTAGACTTTTAAAATAAAGAGCGTTCTTTCCTTTTAACACACCACCAGCACGAAGCGGACTGATGTGTGGTTTCTTAGTCTGGGCTGGTTTCATATTATTCTTAAAATTGAAACTCCTCTCTTTTTAAGAGCAAATGCATAGTAATTTCTTCAACTCAAAAGTTAATGAGCCTGTCCTCTTGATTATTTATGCACACAGTAATTTCCTGTATGCTTTTTGCTACGATTGGAACATAAATGAAAAACTTTGGAACTTCCACCAACTTAAATCCGGAAGGAACGTTTGACGAAAATTCATGTAGTGTCTGGATAGGTTTGCCATTAAGGTTCGACTCGCAAACTAAATTACAACTTTTTTCGAATCATTTTCACAGGCAGGATTGAAACAGGTAGTGTGGACTCGTGAACTTTTCCCAACTCAAAAATTTTATTTTCATATCCTAGCAGCGAGGCGAGCGTATCTTGTTTTCGAAAATTAATATCTGCGCTGAAATCATTTCACATTTCAAAGTGTTGGCATTTCCGCGCAATACCAATGAGACGCCGGGCAGCAATGCTCAGCTTAAAAAAGCGGCAATATCATTAGTCTCAAAGAACCTTCCGAAACACGCATTTCTTTCGGGCACTCTCCATTCACATAACGGAATGCGGTGTTGGAAGTATCCATGTTCGGTACGGAGAAATATGTTTGAAAATCGGTGAGCGCTATCGACCATACTCCATTACGCAGATCTATTGAAGGAAATTGAACAGAGCGAACCTATGATGTCCCCGTCGATATCAACGTGATAGACATTACTAAAGTCTTAAAGTCAATTACACATACTTTTATAAAAAAAAGTAATCAGCTCGAAAGAAATCTCAAACACAAGTGCCCGCAATTGTATTCACTGGGCAGTTGTTCGGCAAAATAATTATATGTTAAGTTTGTACCGCACATGTAAACTTTCACTTCTGGACAAGGATGCAGATTTCCAAAACTGTTGTAAGCTAATACATTGTTTCCCGACTTTTAGTATGCTATACAGTACGTGCCTTTTCCGCTTCTTTTGTCTAAAGGTATAACACATCGTTCGTTGAGCCATGGTTTTCTAGGTAGCGAGTCACGCATAAAAACACCGCGAAAACAAGGGATTTTTAATTTGCGCTCAAATTTATTGATGCCGCTGTTTTTAAGCGGATGTTTCGGTAGTGATTTCAGTACTTTCGCTTTCCACATTTACTTTTTATCCTCTGCCTGCAGCCTACTATGGCATAAGGTTTCATGTACAGTCCCTGACCGTTCTTTTAGCTTCCATTGTCTTATTATGTCTAGTTACTTCAACAAGCTGTTTGCCCTCGTTTTTCGCAGAGTTCTCAGCTCTGGCAATTCTGCTAATGCTGCCAATCAGTCCGCCATTTGCTCCCAAGGCTGGCAGTATTAACGGTAAGAACCCTCCATGCTTATTTCCTCCTATCTCGCGACACGGTTTTCTTGCAGTCTTCTTACCAAAACGTAAGCCCATTCCACGTTTCACTTTAGTTTTCATAATTTTTTAAACACCCCAAACTGCGAGTCATTCACCAAATTTCGAGTTTGGCGATTTTGCAATCTTTTGGTTTTTGTCAGCTAATTCGGCATTGGCAGAATGTCTATCTGGTAAGTTATTGCTAGCGACGTATTTTATATCGCGTTATTTGCAAGGATAATCTAGCAAATTTATACATTTGTCTACCCTTGCCAAACTTTTAGCTAGCTTAGTCCCAGGCCCGCAAAAAGAATAGCTACGTAAGTGCACTTCGAATGGAAGGTGATTAATAAACGTATTTAATAAACCATGACCACATTTTTTTTCGCGACCCTAACTCTAGAAGGCATTACGAGGCATTACAACACTGATGTAAAAAAAGTGTGTGCTTTATATATGTTTGTGTCACTCTGCAGATTAGTTTTTCACATGTAGATCAACAGGCAAGTAGTATCTTTACCAATACACATCTCGTCAGAGAATGAAGCAGTGTCTCGCGAATCGCGACGTGGCATCTTGTTGCCCAGTACACTTCGGGTTCAAATTTGTGGGGTTTCAGGCTGCAGTAAAAAGTGTGCTTGTTAAGTTTGTAGGAGGAACTGAATGGTGTTAGATATGAGAATGTTTATATGTACTCGAAATCCCTACAACAGCCAAAATACAAATGTCTGGAGCAAATTTTGGGAGGAGCAGACAGACTTGGTTACTACACTTTCAGTGAAAATGAAAATATTCTGTCGCTGGAAGAAGCTAAGCCTAATTCAGTTTTCATTTTTGACGATGTAGCTTGCAAGAAGCAATCATCTATTTAGAAATTCTATTCGATGGGGCATCATATTATGGTCGATCTGTTCTAACTCTGTCAGACTTATTCGCGAATGCCGAAATAGATGTTGCGTTATAACGCAAACTTACTAGTAATTACTGTTTAGAATGGACGACACAAATTTACATCACGTTTATTCTCACCATGTAAACACAGATATGATGTTTGATAAATTCAAAGAAGTGTGTGCTACGTGTTGGAAAGACCAGTTTGGATTTTTAGTCACAGTTAAAGAATGTCCCTTACTTAAAGGCAGGTATCGCCGGGGATTTTATCAGTTCATAACTATCTACCAGAGGCCTCACAAGTAAATAACTTCAAAATTTCCGAAAGAAATGATCCAATTATACTTTTCCAATAGGAAGGTTCACAAAACTTGATGCACAAAATGTTAATATCCACATTAATATACTTCTTACCTTGATTTATGACAATTTATTCTCTAATAAATACCTCGCCAATGTCTGTACAGCTCTCGTTATAACTCCTCGACAAGTATTCGAGAGTTGTGCATGTCAAATTGGTACCACCAACTCAGCCGACGATGCAGCCAAATCGGCGAAGGCAATAAGATGCTATTTCCTGATGTTATTGTAGAAGTCACCAAGTATCTGAATTCCAATATCAATAAAGCAATAAACTGTTTCAACCCTCGAAGAATTGAAACATTATTCCGGCAATTAGGTATGATGTTCTACAGATAAATATAGCACAGGTTGTCCATCGCTCCACTGTAGTCGACACCTCGCACAAAAATAATCTTTGTAGAAGGAGCACAAAGTTCAGAACACCACTATACAATGTTTCTGCTGTCCAACCTGATGATTCAATAGAGTGCCAGCCACCACCCTCCTGCTTCCCCACCTCTCCTTCCAGCTGACTTCCCCTCCCTTCCTCTTCAACATCATCTATCACCATCCCCTCCACCCGAAGACAAAACCCGAAAACCAGTACACACTGTTGAAGCCCCACAAGGGAGAGGCTTCTACTTATGCATAGTTAAATTGTACTCTCCGGGAAAATAACATCAATCCTGGCAGGCACCACATTTACTTCTCAAGGCAGCACAAATCCCCCCTTAAACCCTCCGATCAGGGGCAGTCCTGCCATCGAAAATCAGTCCTGCTCTCCTGAAAAGTTATACATTTATTAGGATAGATTGCCACATAAGGGAGGGGAAGGGGTCGCCCCCGTCAATTCTTTAAGATGATTTCAAATCCTATATTTTCCCAAACAAAACCATATTAGGTACCAAAATTTTATATATGTGGAAAGGCCCTTCAAAATAGGGAAGCATAATACTACTGGTAACCATGGTATCGAGGGCAATTTAAACCTTTTGCACATAATGTTATTCAAAGAAAAGGGTGATGATTCCCTTTTCGCATTAGCTCTTTTCTGATAAAAGCCTTTAATTTTTTTAAGATTGGCAGCCACACTTTTCATCATATCCTCACTTTCTTACCCGTCAAGCTGTTCCATAAAATTGGGCATACCCCAAATGTTATACAATAGGTGAATTTCTTCCTTCCTGTACATTACTTTAAAAAGAGATTCTCTGATGACCGAATGTGTTGATGAATTAAAACCCAGATTTATAATGCCTAAGTCTTCATCCCATGATACCTGATTCTCACGATAAAATGACAATATTAAGATTTTTAAATTGCGATTAATTCTTTCTGTCACATTACCTTTAGGGAAATAAGGACTTGATGTGATCAGTTTCAATGCCCATCTGTAGCACATATCCTTAAACACAAAACATCCAAAATAAGAAGCTTTATCAGTAGCTAACAAGACAGGAGGATCAACAAACCGATGACATGTTCCTCCAAAATTCTAACAATGGTCACCGTCTTTACATTCCTGGGAGGAATAACAGGGTATGTTTTGAGAACACATTAACTATCACCAATATATTTGCACTGCCTTTACGATACCTAACAAAGGGTCCAAATACATCAACATGCATAATTTCCCATACAGAAATTGCCTGACCAACTGAATACAGCTCCATTTTGGTATTACAAGCAGGCTTACACTTATTACAGTCTATACAATCCCTAATATAATGCCTCACACTTTCTCTGGCACTGGGCCAATATAAATGCGTCCTTAATCTATCATAGGTTCTTTGAATCTCCATGTATGTCCCAACAACTGAGGAATGAAAATAATTTAGAATGTCCTCCCAGTACACCTCTGTAGCAACCAGACGTTTTAACCTAGCCTTGAGGCACCCATAGGAACACTATTAAATTGATAATAACCCCAGGGTGTTCGAAAAGCCGTGTACAGCCTAAACATGGGATATAAAAGGCATTGATAAAATGAATTGTTAAGATTTAATATAGTGTATACTCTGGCCTTTCCTAAATGCTGTAATGCAACTTCTACCATTACTACTTAAAAATTATCTAAATTGATTCTCTTATTAAGACTGGATAGATTAGTTACAATATGATACCCTCCATATTTTTTATTCACCAGGAATACCGGAAACCCATACTCCGAAGATGATTTCGAAATAAACTCCTTCCAATAACTTACGGCTTACACCCTTCATGGCCTCCAGTTTAGGCGGAGAAAAATGAATGATCGGCAACCGAATCGGGACATCATCCATGACCCGAAATTGACAGGGAAATAAATCACAATATCTTGTTCGAGAAGTAATCCTACCCCAAAATTCACCTAATATTTTCTCGACTACCTTATCTCATCGCACCTCCCAAAGACACTTCAACTTATCATCATTCTTATCGTCGGCTCACACAAAGGGCATAAAACCATCCGGCTTAAAACAAAATTTCAAGGCTGAAGCGCCCACATCAACCAAGACCCAAGCAGAGCCCAAAAAAAATCCAGATCGATCACAATATTTACAATTAACTCATCACAAATCCAAAACTTGAAATCCCAAGAAAAGGCACCCAACTTAAAATGTAGCACCATGCGACAAGTGCACACAGTTCTACTCCCATCAGTTAACCTAACCTTTAACTCATTTTCACTCTCGACCTTGTGGTGGAGACGGGGATTGCTCCACAAGATTTCATGAAAAAAGGAAGAATTTATAAGGAGCTTGTAGCTACGGTATTTATTATTACCAAGCCTCGCATACTATACCAAGAAGACCATACAACACATGGACCCGACTTGGAAGAACCCCTTCCTAATCTTTAATCTTGCGGGGACATTCGAATTACCTTCCACCCCACCACGAAGAAGGCATACTTAGTTTTCTGAACTTCTGCGATTATCGATCTTGGGACATTCTGCCCGAAAATGCCCTTCCTTCCGACAATTAAAATACATCCTCTGTTCCCAAGATATCGGCTTTTGTTTAGAGTCTATAGTTTGATGTTCATAGTTGGAACAATAATTACTACAGTGCCTATTCCAATTTCGTCGATCATATTCTAGCCCTTTTGAATCGAGGGGCTTCTCGTTCCCACATACTGTTGCACCCAACTCAAATTCATCCCTGGGCTCCGCATTGTTACACCGAACAACGCCTCATCCATCAACTTATTCCTTGGTTGTATTCTGGACACATCTCGACTGGTTCTCTCCCCTTTTAAGTCCCGATAATACCGACTATATTCTGCTTTACCCTTCACCACAGCACGCGCAAACTCATACAACTGTACAATTGTTGTCCCTTAAAGTAATTTCGTACTGGCATCCCTCCTTTTCATCACTGTCTTAATTAATTTCTCCATAGTAAATTGTAGATATAGGGCAATCGTGTATTTACCAACACTCTCTACAAATGTCAACATCGAATCTTTTGGTCTCTGACAATGTTTTACAGACATACATTTATGTGTACACCAAGTGTCGGTAGACACCCGATTCAAAATTGACAATATGGTAGCAGCTTCACCTGTGACCTTTAAGACGAGAGATTGCAGGAAACACTTCTCCATTACTGGTTTACATAACCACAATTCATTGAAAGCCAAAATAAAATTCAATACCTTTTCTGGTTTGGGAACACCCAACTTCGGCACAAGTACCAAACTTTGTAAAAGCAAACTTTGCTCTGCATTTGTCAGAACACCCTGAACATATTCAAGGACTTCTGCCTCAATGGCATTTTCTACCTGTCGGAATGAACCCACGTATGAAAAAATACGCGCCTGTAAAAGAGTCGTATCGTCATCCTTATCAAAACTACAACCAGCATCTGGTAAATATTTAATTAATTCCTCCCTACCCAATGCAAACACAAATGAAGTGGCTGAATTACACAACATATTTCCCGTCTCTTGGAAAGTACACCTCTCTCGTCTGTCACACGAAAGAAGGTAAAAACACAGTGCCCAAGATAATGGTCTCCACACCTCATGGGACTCAAATACATAGCAGAGTGGCACAATTGTACAACTACATATTTACAAATAGAAAGGTCAAGTATAACACACAAAAACCAAATCAAAGGTTCCATTTACTTATACATACGAGGAACATTTCTAACTCCACTAAATACATAAATAGTGGATTCTCCCACATCACCCTAATATAAATAAGAAACAGATTTATTCCCGCATCACAATTACAACCCAGTATACATTATATTAGCCCTATAACCAAAGAAACCCAATACATTTCTTCCCCATTCACATAGAAATTTATAAAAAAACAGTGCAGTCATATTTGTGTTCTTTAATACAGTTCACATTCGCAAAGAAATAGAGAGCAGGACTACTCCTATCACAGAGATAACAATTACTTAGTTGGTATCACGTGAGGCCTCACATGTAAATAACTTCAAAAGTTCCCGAAAGGAATGTTCCCATTATACTTTTCCAATTGGTAGGTTCACCAAACTTGATGCGCAAAATGTTAATATACAACTTAATATTCTTCTTACCTTGATTTAAGACATTTTATCCTCCAATAAATACCTCGCCAGTGCCCATATGGCCCTGGTAATAACTCCTCGACAAGTATTCGAGAGATGTGCGAATCAAATTGATACCACCAACTTATCCGACGATGCGGCCAAATACATCGGGGAAGGCGATGAGATGATATTTCCTGATGTTATTATATAAAGTCACCAAGTATCTGGATTCCAATATCGTTAAAGCAATAAACAGTTTCATCCCTCGAAGGCTCGAAACATTATTCCGGTAATTAGGTCTGATGTTATACAGATAAATATAACTCGGGTTGTCCATCGCTCCACTGTAGTCGACATCTCGCCCAACAATAATCTTTGTAGAAGAAGAACATAGTTCATAACACCACTATGCAAAGTTTCTACTGTCCAACTCAACGATTCAACAGAGAGTGGTGGCCATCACCCTCCTGCTTCCCCACCTCTCCTTCCAGCTGACTTCCCTTCCCTTCCTCTTCAACATCGTCTATCGCCATCCCCTCCACCCGAAGACGAAACCCGAAAACCAGTACACACTGTTGAGGCTCCACAAGGAGGAGGCTTCTCCTTATGCATAGTAAAATTGTACTCCCAGGGAAAATAACATCAATCCTGGCAGGTCCTGCACTCACCTCTCAAGGCAGCATTGCTAATGCTCTGGTCTCTATCTGTCTGCGCGAATCTTCAAGTGTGTTTTGAGCATAAACTGTATGTATGAGACAGTTATAACAAGAGGATCTTTTTTGTTGCACAGGTCTCATTACTCAATAAACCATCTTCAAGTGTTCGAAAACCATAACAGTAAAATAGTTGTATTCAATTAGAAGGTAGCCACCCCTGCTATTTCCATAAGTATTGAAGATATCAACAAGTATTTGCTGTTGGTTTCAAGATCCCAATAGCATAAAGCAATGCTGTAAACATTGTTTTTAGTGTCATTTAGCTCCCGATATTTTGGGGATAAATGATTTTAAATTGTAGTATTCCGAAGTTCATAGCAGCCATAATATTTCTTTAAGACGAAAAGTGTAAAGCATATTTTCTGTAACTTTTTTCATAAGGAATCGCCTGTCAGAGTTTGTCGGTGATGTTCAGGAACACCCTGTGTGTGTTGTGTATATTTATATATATATATAATTTGATGGTTATGATTACTGTGAATTTTATATTGAATAACGATAATCACTTTTCTATTACATAGATCTGGCACTTTAAAAATGCAATTAGTAATAGCTAGAGATACGATTATTTCGCATACTGATTATTGGTCATATTGGATGTTAATAACATATACTTCACTCCTCTTTCTGTGATTAGATGAGAGCAGTTTTAACACATGTTTGATGACTGCAAGCCAGTTATAAATGAGGAAAAAAGTCGTGGAGATATCACATGCTACACATTTGTAGTGTTAGAAGCCAATGGATATTCGGGTTCAGCTAGTACACGTATAGAACTGAGAAGTCTAGGCTGTTGCCAGATGAATATGCGAAATACTCATGCCTCCAGTAATGACATCACTAGAGGTATGCTAGCTTCGAGTATATACCCTAGGTGAGGTTGAATGCGAAGATCGTATACATCATTGTCACTTCTGTTATTGGTAGAGACATGCAAAATTCGCATTTTTATTTGGTAGCAGACTAAACTTCACTTATCTATACATAACAGAGCATTATCTGCAATTCAATTGTCCACGAACTTTTATGTGTAGTCATTTATGTGTGTTATGTATTTACAGAGACTGGCCTCTCTACCATGTAAGCATTCTCAGCAGTAAGTCACGACAATATCAGCCAGCGGGAGACTTCGACCGAGCCTATAGTGACTTGGAATCTAGTCAACTGTCAGAAAATAACGCGAATTTCGCATGTATCTGGTGATTAGACAATGACTGTTTTGACACACAGTTGACGACAGCAGGTCAGTGATAAGTTAAGGAAACAATTAGTGGGTTCATCAAGCACTATCAACTTATAAAGTTAGAAGCTGACCGATATGGCTAGAACGTGTATAAGACTGAGGAACATAGACTGCTGCCAGAGGAATATGTGAAATTCACGTACGTCTAGTCATGTATGATTGGGTTATATACATATAATACAACATAGCTGTTTGCATACCAAATGCAGATATTATTACAATTGTGGGATTCTTATTGGCTCAATGAAATAGGGTAGCAGCGCCACGTACAAGAGAGAGCCAATCATAATCTAATAAGCTTAAGAAAGCGTGGTAGATAAAAAAAAGGCTGAAATCTTTAATTGATTTCTACACTTTTATCGATGCCAATATGGATGAAATACTCAATGAAAATCCTAGATAATGGGATTTACCAACTTTATGAGTAAACATTTATCCAAAATTACTAATTTGTTATGTGTAATCTCTTGCGCCGTAGTTAAATGCACGAGGTTGCGGCATCAGAGATTGTGCCTCAGAAGTTCGTAACACCAGCAACAATTTTGTTCAAAATGTTAGCTAAAACGATTGCCTAGGATTGCTATCGTTTAACTTTCACAAATTGGTTTCAAGAAACCTACAGTTATAGATGGATGCCTTTAGCATTCTATTATGTACCATGCCCTCTTAACATGTGTTGAAATCCAGTAAACTGACAAGTCTTCCCACGATAAACCATAATATATAATGATTAGACACCCGGAAATTTCGTGGGTTGAACGACCCGGCTGTACTGGACAGTCCTGTGTACACTGTGTCCTCAGCTACTTGTACATTGGCTGCTGTTCGAATTAGTGGCCAGTTGTACACGTGACAAGGTAGCAGAAAGTCAGTGAATGTGTACATGCAAGTCTGATGTTGATTCGTAGTCCTGAATAATAATTTTCAGTATTAGTGATGCAGCCGCGAAGATAATTAACGGTAAAATAATTTGACATCGAACATCTTCTCATATGAATTCGGGAAATTTCTGGGACTCAACATATAATGCAGGTTTCCTAAATATATGACACATTTCCAGGGACCAGAAATATTCGCGAAAGGATATTTGTCCCATGTTGTTTCTGTGACTTATGTGCACATATGCTGTTCTTCTTCATATTGGTTGTCTGTGTTTCTGCAGAGTAATCTTTCATTTGTCTGTGCGAATCAGAACCGCAGACTGAATAGTTATGCAAAATAACGAGGCAGCTCAATTTATATAGGCGAACTTCGCCAATTATTGGCTGCTTCAGGTTGTTGATACCAACCTCGTGTCTGTTTGGCTCCTGTATGTTACTACAGGTTTTCTATTGACCTGCCTGCCAGCTAGCAGAGCAGCTGTCTTATGCTGATTGACAGGATGTGTTTTCGTCATATTCCTGGTCAGAGAAGCTATTTTGCTAGCTTGTGCGGCAGATTCCTGAATTCGCGAAATTTTCCAGTCCCTAGTTATTATATGACAACAGTGTGGAGAATGTTACCAGAGGCTGATCTGTGGTGTGGGTACGACTCTCCCTTCATGTGGTCACAATCTACATCACCAGTCATAGGAACAGCCACAGGCACCACCAAGTCGCCTAGTCAATACGTTGGTCTCAACTAACTCACGAGCAAGTAACTGAAGAAGTTGAGTATGACTGAGGGGTAGGTGCTGCGCGCGAGATTTGTGCGTCACCAGGCTTAATGAACCAAGCGATTAGGCACCTGGACAGTTCAGTGCCTCGAGTTTCAAGAAGCTCAGAGTACATGTGCGCTGTCAGCACAGACTGTCTTCCAGGCACCCCAGTAGCAGTTTTATACCATTCCCAGCAAAAATAACATTTGTTAATAAGTAATAACACAGAAATTCAGTTTTAAACAAATATATTTATTCATTCCTTCATACATAATAATTCATTTTATTTAAACATAATGTCTGACTGATGAATCCAACTGTCATGGCTTGCATGGAACCCCAACCATAGCACTAGAACCTTATTTCCTTTCTACTTCAATAACTTCTCGACCAAATATGTGTTTGGATAATTTGTAACTTGAATTTCTTCGTCGTAGAAACCTCCACAGACAGCCTTGCCTTCTAAATCGTCTACGTAGTAGGCCCTTGGCTCATAGTGTCGAATATTGACAACTTTAAATATTTCAGTGCTCCAGTTTGGCGTGTAGCCTTTATTACATGTTCCTTTCACTCACGATATCCTTGCATAGTCTCCAACCTTCGCTTTAGGTTTGTGCAGGTCCAGTTTCTTCTCATTTTTATAAACAGTGTGCAATAAGAGTTACCCTTGATATCTGCTATCTAGGTCTATATATCCATCCACTTGTAGTTTCCTTGAGCTGAAAATTTTTTTCCACATTCCATTCTTCAAAGTACGATTAAATCATTCCACGATACTGGCCTTAAGACCACTGTGGGTTGGTTAATGGTTAATTTTATATTTTGACATCAAAGCCTTTCCAAGGTTCATGTGAATGTTCATGTATGGGCCTTTTTCTTACAAAACAATATTAATTGCAATAGTTACGTCCCTGCCACTCTTAGTTTTTATGGGCACAGCATACACATATTTACTGTAGCAGTCAATAACAGTCAGCATGTACTTGTAGTCTTTATTCTTGCGAGCATAAGGAATCATTTCAACCAAGTCTGTTTGATACAAGTCCTTCAAACCAAACACCTGTACTTAACGCCGAGGATAATTTCGCCTTGTGGGCTCGTGAACTCCCCAGCGATGTTTAGATTATTCATTATATGTATCCGTCATCGCGCAATTCTTCGGTGATGATAGATATTTCATTTGTATGTGAATTATTTCCAGCCTGCTGACAAGCAATTGACAGTCTCAATCTGTCTACAATTTCATTAACATCATTCCAGTAAACAAAATCTGAAAGTCTCCCATCTTCTACTTTCTTATGTAGATCGAGACCAGATCCTATTGTAGCTCTTACATCAGGGAACGGCTGGGAAATAATGTTGAATTTCGGTTGGGTTTCATCCATATATTCATTGCTGCAAGATTAATTATTTTTCAAATGAGCACTCTTAAGTTTCAAAAGGTGTTTATGCTGTTGCGGGGCACCATGAGAATAGGTACCAGGATTTTGTTTAAACAGTAATTCTTAGAGTCCAGGAGCCGGCTTGATTATGAAAGAGTCTACTTTTACGTCATCACTAGGTAAGAATAAAATTTGCATGTTTTCCAAGAAATATTTCTTATTTTGCTTCAATACTCGACATGTCCTTGTCAAATTTTCATAAAGCATTGTTATTTGTTCCTTTTACTGTTTCCACTCGGAGAGAGGCAAATCATTTTCATCAATTTCTTGTGCAGGTTTCTTGTGTTTCACTATAGTTTGAGGCTCTTCTTTTTTCTTCACTGTTACAGGTGGAGGTGGTATCGGCTTCAAACTGTCCAGTCTGTCGTTTATAGGTTTGAAAGCTTCTTCATTAATCATACCACGTTCCATTCTAGCATGTTGATCTGTCAAGTACTTGGAGTAAATACTTTTAATCACCGACAATGTCAGACATTGTACTACCCACTTATAATGACAAGACAGGGTATTTATATGTTGCTTTTCCTAGGTGGTGGCCTAGAGCTTGGCTTGATATTTTACCCTTCCAAAACTTCGATTGGAGGCGTATTATAAACTGATGTTAGCATGTTTTCTAATTTTTAAATCAAAGCTTCAAGTTTAGTAATGTGTGTTGTAATCTGGTCTAGGACTTTGTCTGCACCAAAAGATTCATTTATCAGACCTTCTATTGCATGAGTATCTGGTACAGCAGATTCTCCACATTAAAGGAATAGCCCTGAGTTTAACATCCACATAATTTTTCGTACTTGCAATATCATTACTTTTTCTGTCTGGCACATTTTGTATTAAACTAGTCAAATCACCATGAAGTGTGTACATATATGCCTTGTTAACAGCATCTCTGTCTTCTTTCGGACTTGCAATATTTTTAAGTTTTTTACCTTCGGCACTGCTGTTACAACCATCGGTAGGCACTGAACATCGTTCCATTTTATTTTTCAGGCCATTATGACCAAACTTTGAAATTATGTTGCTCATTTCTCACTGATGAAAGCTTATGAACTGATTGATTCCACACCTGTACATCCCTTTAAGTAAGGGAAAGTCTTTAGCTATTACAAGAAACTCATGAGGATCGCTCCAACAAACCACACACACTTCTTTGAATTTATCGAAAGTCATGTCTGTATTAACATGATCAGAGTAAACATGTCTCAAGTTGAAGTCATCCATGCAAAGCAGAACCAAAAGTTTGTCACACTCTCTCAATAAGTGTTTGGGTATACGTGAATAAGTCTGGCAAAAGTAAAAGGAATCTACTGACATATATCTTCCCATACAAAAGTATTCCTGTATACATGCCCGTTTCTCACAAGCTACAACATCGAAAACAAACACAGAGTTTGGTAGAGCTTGTCTTAGTGGTACCACGGCCTCATTGTCGCTAAATGGAAAATACCCGAGTCCATCCACATAACTTAGCATTTTTCCAAGTCGCTGATACTTAGGTTGTTGTAATGATTTCGAGTATATGAACACATTTTTGAACTGGAGAACATTAGGCTCCTCCAGCAAGCAAAAGAGCACACTCATCTTACCGCAGTTTGATGGCCTTTCCATGATGCAATGGACAGTATTGGGTAGGAGGGGGCCAAGCCTGGATTCATGAGAGGTGACTTCATCTTCTTTAGTAATATGTATATGTAAACTAATTTCTCGCTTGTCAATACATACATTACCACCAACATTTTGTGGTGCCTGTGGCGCCACATGCTGTGCCATGCACTGTGCCAAATGCGGTGCCTGCGGTGCTATGTGTGGTGTTATGTGTAGTGCCTGTGGTGCTATGTACAGTACCAGCAGTATTATGTGTGGTGGTACGTGCAGTGCCTATGGTGTTATGTGTGTTGCCTGTTGTGCTATGTGCAGTGCCTGCGGTGTTATGTGCGGTGCCTGCAGTGCTATGTAATGTTCTTGCAGTGTTATGTAATGTTCTTGTGGTGCTATGTATGCGGTGCATAGGGAGAAGCTCTTCTGCAGGTTTTACAATGTCTCTTCATAAAATCACTCCGAGTAAACTGACGAAAACAGAGTTCACATTGAAATTTCATTCTTGAAGTTTTCATCTTGCATTTATTTGCTTCATGTCTCTGTACACTCCGTAAAGCGATAAACACTTTACCACAGACGTGACAGCAGAGGTGCATTATCAAACGTCTGTACTGTTCGAAGGCTAGAAAGATACTGAATAAAATGCATAAAAACAGGTACTTACATATTTTCAACTCAGTGTATCGTGATGCCTCGTAAGAGTAAGATCAAGAGTGGTAGAGGACTATACTGTATCCATTCTAAGGTTGCAGCAGAAATAAACACTGTCACAGCTGAGCTCTCGACCATTGGTTGGCTGGTTAGTTAACAGTGTCGTTGCAACAGGAAATAGGTCCTACGCTAAATTTCTGTGTTTTAGTTCGGGATAGGTAATTTTATCGTTTAGTTGCGTTTTTTAATCCTCTGTAATATAATATCACTCTGTGCGCATGAAATATTATATGTGCATGGAATGTATTAACTACGACTTACGCGACGACGCCACGTCCATCGTGATTCCATTTCCTCCACAGCGAGGCGCGATTCCGTTTCTCCACTTGTCGCCAGTCGACAGCTCGCTAGACACGCGGAGGTGGTGCGACGGTTTGTCGCACAGCCAATGTCGTTCAAGCGCGGGAACAGGCGGAGTGACACAAGCTGCAATCTTGGAATGGATAGAGTATAGTGAATGCTCTTATAAATAACCTACCATTCTAAGCATATATTCCTGGGAACAGATTCTGTGTACATGGAACGAAGCTAAAGACGAGGCTCGATCGTGGTGACGTCGAAGTTAATGGTTTGGACGAGGCATGCAAGGAGCACAACATAGCCTATGCTAATAGTAACAAGCTGGAAGATAGACACACTGCTGACACTGTCCTTGCAAACAGAGCAAAAAATATTGCTAAATCTAAGGAATCAAAGTTTGGTGAAAGAGTTGCTGCTTGGGGTGTATCCAAGATCATGAAGACTAAAGTCAAGCGAGGAATAGACTTGCGAATAAAGAGCAGCACAGCCTCTCCTACAAACACCCGAATTAAATCTAATCATACATCCAAACAGTAGGACAAAAATGTAGTTAGTCAGATGAAAAATGAAATATGCAGCACTAGGAAGTCTGATTGGCGGAGTTTGAGGTATGCCAGAGCAATGAATACACCAAAAAACCTAGGTAAACAATTGGAAGAACTACAACGCCACAACAAGCAAATGGAAGCTATGTCACTTGGGTAAAAAATCGGGAAAGGACTTTACATAAGACAATACCCTGTGGGTGGAGGATGTCTGAAAAAATAACTAGAAAGAGAAGGAAACAAACCTAGAACTACCCGATCGACCACTAACAAACCTAGGCATAATAAACTTTACTAGAAAATTACAAATACCTAATTTCAAAGGTTTGTATATGAGAGATAAGCTATCATCAAAACCAAAATGTAACGAATGTGGAATTATAAATTTAGATTCGGCTAATGGCTGAGGAACTCACTTGGGGTCACAGTGATAGGTGTGTAGTTTCCGAAAGGAACTTTGGCGGTAGCTTATAAAAAATATTCAAGCAATGTTGGTTACTACGACAGTTTTGGATACCTTCGCTTGCCCATAGAAGTGCACAGGTATTTTAAGGGGATGGAATAAGTTATAATTACTTTAATGAGCAATCACCTGCCAAGAGGAACTGTGGCCATTTATGTCTTCAGTTCTTAATTAGTGATTAATAAATGTTGGTAAAACACTACTTTACATCAGTCATGTCTGTAACATTGATATTGACGGGCAAGAGCTAAGAGCTGCACTCCATGCATTTTCCAGCTCTGGATTTGATAGGTTCGTGGTCAGTGGCACTAATAGATTTCCAAACTTATTTCTCTGTACCTAATATGGACAGTTCAAACTGCAAATTTCGCTACATAAAAATGACATCACTGAAGAGGTTACTGTGCCTACAGGATCGTATGAGATCGAAGACATTGCATCATATATCAAGCAAGCTTTAGGTCCTGATGTAACATTTTTATTGCATGGAAATACAAACAATCTGAAAAGTGAAATTTTATGCAGTGAAGATATTGACTTTACCACGAAAGATACTCTAGCATCCATGCTGGGATTGGAACACAATGTGTATGAGAGTGGAAAAGTACACCAGTCAACACTACCTGTAAATATTTACCAGTGAATGTTATAAGAGTAAACTGCAATCTTGTAACAAGCTCATATCTAAATGGTAAACTGAATCATACACATCACGAATTTTCAGTAACTGTTCCGCCCGGATTCAAACTGGTAGAGGCCCGGAAAAATCTAATTTATGCACCAATCATAGAATTTATGCACCCATCATAGAAAAGTACATGCAGGAAGTTATTGTCCATATAATCGACCGGGATGATAAACTAATTAATTTCAGAAACTAAGAATTTACAGTACTTGATGAAAGAAAGGCCTGAGTTTAAAAAAAGATTATAGAAACAAGTCTCCCCACCAAGCAAAAGGCCAGTTTGTCACGTGCAACCAGTTTATTAGCATGTAAAATATTGTGTTCTTGAAGAGTCTAGGCTTCAAAGTCAAGAAGAATGGAAGCTGAAATACTGAATGTGGCAGAGCCTGTTAGTTACGATGATTCCATTACAAAAATTGAATTCCATGCTTATTTGCCTTACCTACCCGGACCATACCAGCTGTCGTCCTAGGTTCGAATACCGGTGCAAAACCAAGACATCCATACTTTGCCATGCAACTCATACTTGAGATACAGTGGAATTATAACAAAGGTTGGAAATGCCTTACCTGTAACCACCAAGATGATTAGAAATGGAGTACTTCACATGATTAATACAGTTGCTTATGGACTGAATGGTGTCAGACACGAGATGCAGGTATTACAGATACTATGAAGAACTACCTGTCTCTAACACACAACTACCCACAGCAAAAATGGCCAGATGGGGAATCGAACCAAATTATAAAGTCCCTGTGTACAAATATGGAAGATTTGAAATATGTGTACGACTTCCTCATTGCTAGGATTCGCCGAAGATTACAAGCATATTATAGTGAATTCTAAACAAGAGTTGGTCATACTTTTAGTCAACACTCAGACAAATGCTTAACTGATACTGCAGAAAACCCAGAGGTGGTGACACTCTATTTACAATCGGTAGAGTGGTTGCTGCCACATATTCAAGTAAAATTGGAAGAGAGAATAAAATTACTCAAGTTTGTCGAGAAAGGAAGGGATATAGATGTAGCTTTCTGCTCGTGGAGTTTGGAAACTTGTCCGTCACTTACTCAGTCTCAAAACTTAAATTGGAATGTTAATTCATCATTTGCCACAGAAAAACCATGCTACATAATTCTAGCATTCCACAGTGGAAAAAAGAGTGCTACAAGTGCAGATCGCTCAAAGTTTGATCACATCAATTTAAAGAATACCAAAGTTTATTTGAACTCTGAAAGTTTTGCGTACGTGAACCTGAATGCGAATTTCAGTAATGGTTCTTTCAAGTTGGCATTCCAAATGTTTGCAGATTTCCAGAAATCATACTATGGACACGAAGCTTTGACCACAATAGAACCAGAAGAGTTTTTTGGACAGTGCCCTGCTCCTTGTATTTGACATAAGTAAACAAGTCGATCGTATAAACACAGGAGTATTTGATTGTCGCATTGAAATGACTGCAGCGGAGAATATACCTGCCGGCACACAGGCCTAGGCTCTCATTAACTGCGACCATTTGGCAACTTATATTGCAAGGGATAAAGTGGTGAAAATACTATCTTAAGCTCAGTTCGATCTTGGACGTCAACATGTACAGGAGAATCTAAGGCTTCCAGTCTCAACTCGGATTCATTCTTAAAGAGATTAGCATAGCATACCAGGATGGAAAAGTGACAACACATAGCTTCCTGCCACTATTTCACTGAAAATAGTTGGATGATAAAAGTAAAGACACCAATAAATTACTTACAAAAAATTATTGTGGACTACACTGGGGAGATGGATATGAGGATAATGAGAACATTAAAGACATATTAACTGAAATTATCGGTGATAAAGTTGTCTTTGTTGCTGGGGTGGAGCAGAAAAAATGGCTAAGTATTTACTGCAATGAAAACGTTAATATTATAGTTTTGCAAACTATGTATGAGTGTCCGTCGGTTCGCTACTTGAACGATAAGTTCGACAAGCCTGAACACGTCTGCGAGTCAAGTGAGCGGGACCTGACCTATTCGCGCCTGAACGTGCTACTGCTATGGCTGTGGTGTTTTGTAACCCTGTGAAGTGAGTTAGAGTGACGTCAGAGTAGATAGGAAGCTGCTCAGTTACTGCTTGGCCAACAAGTTACTAAGTTACTCACAGCACGTAGCACGGTGAACAGTGGCGACCAAATTTCGACCAGAAGAGTACCCCGACTACATCGAGCCGGAAGTTGGTTTTCGCCAGGTGCAATACATGCCCGTGGTCTTCCAGATCATCTCGAATTCTGCAATGTAAGATACCTGTACCGAATATGGCCCAGTTCTCAATATGGCCCACTTGTCACCCTTGTGTGTTATTGCCGAGATCTATGTGGGATCTATACACGCTAGTCTCTAGAATGAACATACATCATCCATAAATATCTGTCTTACATCATCCATGTGTTACATTAGTAATATAATTAATGATTTAGACACACATGTTTGTTGAACCTTAAGCAGGCCATGTTCGGTACAGGTACCTTACTTGAACACTTTCTTTCGGTCAACGACCAAGACATGTTCAGTGTGACGCCTGTTCCCTGCAAGTTTGTAGACTGTTCAGTTTTCCATCTTCATCAAGCTAGCCAGCTGCCATCCACAACTGAGGAGCTTATTAATCGAGGTAAAAGTGAGATCATCATTCGCCGAAACAGTGTGAGTTGTATCTCCTACGAACTAAGACATGATGAACAAGTTATTCGCTGGGTGGAAAGGTTCAGTGGCTGGACCCGCACTGTCATTTTAAAGAAAGGGAAAGTTCGGTGGACGTCTCCATGCACACCTTTGATGTTTGAAATGTATTGGTAATCATAGTCAACTTGTTAATCTGTGCTGTACTCTCATCATCATGTACAGGGGCCATGGAACTGAAAGTTTTCTGTTTTCACGTATCAAGCAAGAGATTTACAAAAACGTAGAAAAATGATAGAAGATCCCAACAACAGTCATATAAACTTTTGTGACAAAGTTCGCAATGACATTTACGAATACTTTAGTTATGAAGCTCGCAACTACATTAATGTAAACCTTAGTGACTCTGAAGACTTCAGTGATATTCAAGTCTACAAACAAGTACTACGACCTGACCCTACCAAGGAGGAAGCTATACATCGCCCCATGTTCGAGCCCTGTGCAGATAACTATGCCTACATGGTCACCAGCAAACAGTGTGTAATTTATGAAATTCAATTTGAAAGTGAAGAGTGGAGTGGAGAAATTCTGAACAGAACTTATTCTGAAATGTGTAGAGATGGCAACCACTTTTGTGTAACGTTTAACCACTTTTCACCACGCCATACTAGCAATGTTATAGCTTGTTTTATGTGTTAATGTTTATAACTGTCCTGTTCATTTATGCAAACCATTTTTGCAACTACCACTGACTCTGGACCAAATGAATTCAGGGGTTGAGGCACCAGAGTGTGTTGTTGTGGATAAATGTGATGGACTGCAACATAACATATGTGCAATAACATCTACACTTACCCAATACCTTACAGCAGGTTGTGCTTCTCATCTGTGTCCTGTTTATAGAGAAAAACGGTTGCAAGATATTAATTTCTCATCAGTAAATTTTTTGAAGGGATACTACAAAAGAAAAATGTAAATATGTCAGTGAAGGCAATTCTTAATTATCAGTCATGATGGACGAGACAGCATGTAATGACGACTCTGCAAGAGAAAATGAAGCAGAAATTTCTGAAAGTTTGTTCTGGGACATCAAGTGTCATTTCAGTCGTATGTACACGGGAATATGGGACATTCTGATAAATTGTACCAGTTTTCTATGTAGAAGATGAGAGGGTTTTTTTCAAGTACCCTCCACAGCTCTCTTGTGGAGATGCTCAGTTCTCTGTAGACCATCAACACGACAAGATGCAGCTCTTCGCTCCTGTTGAGCACTATGAGCATGTAAAGCCTGGAGATCAGTGTGTGGAGTATTCGTACTGGGACGGTGAAGGAAACTACCGTGAATACACTGAAAAGTGCAACTTGGGTGAACATTGGCTGTATGCACATTATCCTACAAGTTGGGAACATTGTCAAGAGATGATTGGCTGCTATCCCGAAGGTAAATGTGTAGTGTTCAAGATGCGGAGCAATACACAGCTTCGTGCTTCCAATGAAGATGTTGTAGCTCATGCACTTATGCAAAAGCAATTAACGTTGTCGCCCGACCTCTCCGAGACTGAAGCGGCCTCTACATCCTGTGACGACAGCGCAGATGATGACCAAATTCTATGTTACGATGTTGGAGCCCAGACACCCATGGAAGGACAAGATATCGTTGGTGATTCTACATTTATGTGTTCTGTTGTAGGAGAGGACTACCTTGCTTCCTTGGTACGGAAACATGTGCATGGATTACTCAAAGACATTTTAAAAGTACTTGAAGACTGTGATTCATAATTTATGTAAATAATGTTTGTGGTAATAGTGTATTGTGAGCTTAAAGCTGGACTCTGGTATATGATGGGAAATGGTGGGAGCTTGATGTATAAATGTGTATATATGGACGAATATTAATTGTGATGGTTATCTAATTGAAAAAATGAACATGATAAATTGAATTTTCATAAATTTTATTTCCTAGCAATTTAAAATTTCCTTTTAAATTATACCTCCTTTAACATAAACAGACCTGTAAGAAATGGTTAAAGGAAAACACTAATTTCTGACAATTTTGTGTAAAGTGTGTCTGAAATCACCAGTTACTTATACTTGTATGAAACAATGGATATTTACCCAACAATGTAAATTAAATATGAATAAATAATGTTGTGTGTCTGAAGATTTGAATTACTACAACTTACAAGATAAATTACGAAAAAAATATAAGTTCAGATATTAGAGGGCTGAAAAGTGTTGTACAAGGTTTGAGCGAGGTAAGCTTTTTCAGCTACAACACTATAAAGTTACGAGGTTGACATGTTCAAACATATGATGTAACATGCATCTGGACTGCCTTACAACTGTGTCACGAGGCATGACTAGTCTCCCATGCTCATTAGCGAGCCGTTAGAGTGGCGAGACCGAGAGATATGTTGAAATACCTTGGAGGGGTGTGGAGGAGAAGGACGAAGAGGATAGATGAGGAAGAGAGGAGGAGGGAGGATCTTTCAAATGCCTGTACAGATCTTCTCTCACGACACAATAACTTACTCATCGGTGGGGAATTACTGCCTAGGTGCTGCAGGCCTGTACAGACCTGTAATGGTCACAGTCACTGCTTGCGATGAGTCATCGTCTTGGCTGTACCGCAGGAAAGTAAATTCAGGTAGGACCAGTAGACCTGCTCAAACCTGAGCCTGTAATGACGACTTGGGTTTTCACAGGAAATCGGGAAGTAGAGTGTTTTCACCAACCGATAGAAACACTGGATTCTCAAATATGCTCATATATGGAGTGAATGGTTTTCCTCCCACCACAACATCTACCCCCTCCACAACCAACCCGGGAGAATGGAGCCATTAAATTCAACTTGTTCATCGAGAGTGACTATGGAAAGCCGGAGCCACGTGAAGATGAGACTGACAAGGGGCTTCCAAATCAAAGAATGTGCCCCTTTACAATGTGTACAACATCGAGGAACCTGTAGCAGCTAGTTTGGAAAATATCTGTCAGGAGGAGGAAGAGTATATGGGGAAGGGAAGTGGTTGGACTCTAACTGCGGTGAAACTCCTTCAGCTTCGCACCAACAAGCTCGACCCACGACATGCCTACAGTTATATTGATTTACCAACCAGCATCAAAAACAGCAAGTCCATAATTAATCCGAAAAATGAAGAAGGCAACAAGTGCTTCAAGTGGGCTATTCTTGCAAGATTTGTAGCAGGAGATGTTCGTCAGAGAATCGAGCAGCGATACCATGACTTGGAGCATAAGTTTAATTTTTATGGTCTAGAATACCCGACCCCTGTGACCAAATTAAATTATTTGAGAAGAATAATCCTGATGTGACTGTAAATGTTTGTACACTGAATGAGGATGAAAAAGTAGTTCCTGTATGTGCATGCAATGAAGAAAAGGCTCAGCATTTCGACCTGCTCCTCATTTCCAATGAACAAAACAAACATTACATGTATATAGCAAACTTTTCTCGCCAGTTTCGAACACAAGTCACTACACATAATTGTGTAATATATGTATGCAAGCAGTGTTTCAAGTCTTATGATGAACAGTTTCGTATATCAGGACATACAGGGGAGCAGTGACTAGAAGAGCATGTAAAGTACTGCAAGCCACATGCTCCGGTTCGTGTGGAGATTCCCCAGCATGAGAAAAGCGGACGACGACCAACAATGAAGTTCAAGAATCACCATAACGCGGATAAGCTTCCTATTGTCGTGTATGAAGAATTTGAAGCCATGCTTGACCCTGTCAGTACCTGCCAGCCAGATCCAGAGAAATCCTACACCTACGCCTGCCAGCACCATGTACCCTACAGATTTCAGTATATGTATACTTAACAATGATGTGATTCCTGCTGGGAAAATTACATGTCTGCCGACAGAGTCATACTTTACCGAGGAGAAAATGCCGACAAGAATTCATGGAGAACACTGTGGTTATTGAGAAGAAGGTGAAAGGTATTTAGAATGTTAGTAGACCCATTTAGCCGCTGACCAATCTTGAATTATTGTACCATTTATCTGCTGAAGAATGCTGCTACTGTAACGAGTCCTTCACAAAGATGAACCGTAAAGTCCATGACCATTGTCCTTTCACGGGAAAATATCTGGGGCCTTCATGTAACGAGTGCAACAAACACCGTTGTCGCCTTAAAAGGTTACGTGTACTATTCCACAATTTTAGCTACGATGAGAACTTTATTATATAGAAGCTGGCCTATGACGATAATGATATCTTCATTATACCCCACACAGAAGAAAATATTATCACATTCACAAAGTCTCTGGGTGAAAGATTCTCACTACAGTTCATAGACACTTTCAGATTTATGAGTAATAGTCTTGCCACCCTCGTCGAGAACCTCCCTACATCTGAGTTTAAGAACACAAGCAAGTTCTTTGCCCCGGATGAACTTGAGCTTGTCACCAGAAAGGGGGTGTTCCACTATGATTATATTACTGATTGGGAAAAACTTGATGAGCCTCAGCTACCAACCAAAGAAGACTTTTATAACCAGCTGACAGATTCTAACATTACTGACACAGACTATGTACATGCATAGAAAGTATGGTCAAAGTTCAACTGCAATACTCTTGGGGAATACAGTGATGTATACCTCAAGACAGATGTGCTTCTCTTGAGTGATTTTTTCGAGATCTTTAGGTCCTTGTGTCTCAAAACCTACGGCTTGGACTGCATCTGCAACATAAGTGCGCCGGGCTTTTCGTTTCTCTGTTTTCATCTGCAATAACAGAGAAGAAAAAAATTACTCTTCACATCAGTTAATATTTTATTCCTTACAACTGTTGCACAGGATTATAAAATTTAATTCTGAGACAAAGCTGATGTGTAAGTTGCTTTCCGTGGTATAAATTCTAACAATGAGGTCTGAAAATTTGATTGAAAGTCAGAGTCAAATTTTGAAAACAATTCAAGAATTTCTAAAAAAAATTTCCACGGTTTTGACTATCTGCATTTTCGCAGTGACATTTTGAACTGTACCCTAGCGAACTGTCTGTAATAGAACGTCAAGTAACCTTATCAAATATGTTCTGCGTCTTTTTGTGTCCTCTTTAAGTTTGCATTTGCCTGCTGTTGAACGACTGTGCCGAAAGGCTGAGTGGCACGTAAATTCAACCATCTTTCTAATGTTTTAAGGTGGGATTCTGTCATTTCATGGTCCCTAAGTGTTTTAATGCATGTTTACAGTTGGAGAACCCAATGCGAACAAAAGCACTGTCCATATAGCCTCCCAAAGCAATGTGTCTGCATGGAAAACAAAACGTGGCATCGCGTGAGACACTATATTCTAACCATGAGAATAGATCATTCCAGGTATTTTAAAAAGATCTTTCTACTTACCGAATACTCTGAGCGGAAAATTATTTACAGCAGGTTGCTTTGGTTTTTCTGTTTTACCCGATAGATCATAAGGGGTCGTCTTCCTGAGAAATACTACAAAGAACTCGTTCACAATTTATCGGCACAATTGTTTCTGCTGATTTATTTACATCGCTAATACAGTTATTATTAAAAGTAATACATTCACTCGAACCGTTCATAGTTCTTACATCTGTTAAAATCTGAGAAGATTCGGATTATTTTTTTCAGTTTGATGACCAAAGTATCCATATTAACATGATGAAAACCAACAATAACCATAAAACAAGCATTCACAGAACTCTAACGCGCACAGTGCAGCAGAGACGACGTAAACTGAAACACACCAACACGCGTAATAAATTTTCAGAACATTCGACATAACATTCTAAATGAAGGTTTTTTTTAGAGCTAGTAGATAATTTAGCATAGCGTGTTTTTTAAAACCTTGGTATCAAGTTTCGCTGCTATTACATTACCTCTTTATAAGCGTGAGTAAGTGTGTTACCACTTTCTCTGCAATCAAACTGCTTCTCACGGACTCCCCACCAAAATGTAAAAACATTGACAACCAGTGAGATCTAAGAACCTTAGGCGCGGAGCCGACACGCCAGCACTCTATAAACAGTTACAAAAGTAAATCGGCGTGAATGAATCTAGAACATTATATTTAGAACATGTTGGCGACTTATGACACTGTCTTACTTGTATCATATTATTATTTACTATTTACAAATTTGTTTATATATTAACTACAATTTTCAATGTGTTTGTTTGGGGGGAGGGGCTTAAGTCCTACCATATAAGGCCTTTTGACTCCACTGTGAGAGCGTGGACTCTTATGTATCTCTTATCCGTGAATTATATGCGGGCTTGTTACGACAATGTTTATGAATATCAGACGGAGAGGACATTGATTCTCGTCACAAACGATGGGGATGTTCACGTTTATGGTGGAATCACATAGGCGCGACAGAAGCGGCACGATCGCCGCGATATGAAAAACAAAAGATGTCCGCCTTTCAGCACCGAAGTTTCTACGACGTCATCTCGGCAGAAATGGCGGACGCGATACCGATCTTATCCGGGTGGGAATTTAATTTTGCGTATAAACGTTGGTTAAACTTGTCAGTTGGTAGTGAACTGCTTTTATTTATTTTAAGAGAGATATCAGTTGGTTATCATAAGTAGAGACATGAACTTTTCGCGAAAAGAATTTTGCCCCACTTTGTTCCAGTGCCTTATGTGCACGTCTGCAGTTCTGCTTCATAGATATTGGCAGCGTGCCTTTGAACTGTGACGTTTCTCATTTGACTGTACCAATCACAATAAGGTTACTGTAACACCACACGTCTGTGATTTGCGTGTAAAACCCCACGA
>PNEQ01130470.1:131139-151686 GCA_003012365.1 Medauroidea extradentata | reverse complement strand
AGGAGAGGTTGGATTTCTAAGTCATGTACATGTTGGAAACTATTTCGATCGGGTCATTGTTTATTAAACGTGACCTTGCGGACTCCGAACCAATGGCGGACATGCGTAAAAACGCTCACGGACTCCTGCGCTACATCGTCAAATGTTCAAATGCTCACTCACTGGAGCAGCAGCCAATGAACAAATATAGCTGAGGACACAGTGTACACATGACTGTGGAGTCTAGCCTGCTGGGCGTTGAACCCGCGAAATATCCGGGCCTCTACTAATGATACTGCGACACCACACGTACTTGGTATGCAGGAAGAACTCCAAGACGTTAAAAAGTTATAAAAAAACCTGCGAATCACTGATTATAAAGGAGAACTGCAAATGTGCACACGAGGCGATAAAACAAGTCGGTGGATAATTAATTCAATGAAAAATCAGTGTTTCTAAGAAATCCCTGTGACGTAGACGACTTTGACCGTTTCCTTTGTAATTATTGGTGGAGGGGCAGGTTAGTGGTACATGCTTCTTACTGTTCCAGGCTGTATTTCAGTTTACGCATCAACCGATTAAACTTGGTTATGTATCTGACGTCACACCATGTGTATATTTGATACCTCGTTGTTGCTCGCTAGTTGTTTGCAAGACGTTCGGTCAGTCACACTGCTCTGTTTTAGTTTTACAATGGTTTCGAAAATATTTTTCAAAATGGAAATTAATACATATATCAAAAATTTATTGTTACAGTTTTAACACTTACATATCATCGTTTGTATCTTAATTTTTCTGTTCCAATACACCATAAAGATTTTTATATTACTGTACCTGAAATATTACATATTTTATTGTCAAAATAAGCCAAAATGAAGCAAAATTATTTTATACTAGCAAACGGTACATTATTTTAAAAAAGCTCTGGCAAAATTGTGTATCGTATGACTGTACACAGTCTCATATTTTTTCAAAACATTAGGTTAAAAAAATAGTCGAGTTATTTGCAATTGTTTGAAATAAATTAAGGATCATGACCTTAAGGGCGCCGCCTACCCGCGCGTAAGACGCTCAAAAGCGATGGAGCAGTAAGGTCGACCTTGAAGCGCACATAAAATGCCGCGTCGCCTCAATGAGCCAAGCGCTGAACTAGCGTGCTAGCTTCCCGCCGAACGGATTTTACTATGAGACACTAAGCGTTGACCATATAATTTTATTGGCGGAAAGTCTGCAACTAAGTTCAGTGCAGGTCGCAATCTGAGTTTCAGATACATCAGGTTAGTACATTTAGAAGTACGGAAGTCTGAAAACGTCGTTTTCAGTCATGTTGGAAGGCTTAGAAACAATGTTTTAATGAGCGTGGCGTCTTAACTATGAGGTCCCGACCTTATCTGAAGTGTGTTTTCTTTTCGTATGTTGGCACAATGAGCACATATGGAATATTTTCGTAGAAAAAAACCTGTTTACGAACACACTGCAACACATTTGAAGCGTGAGGTAGGCGGCCAACTTTGTTATGACTGATTTAAACAGCATACTGTAATTTTGTCGAATCAGAAGACTGCAAAATAGTTGCTAATTAATTAATTAACGAAATTTCCTTTTAATTGATAAATTAGCTATACTCATCTTACAGTTTGTCTCAAAAAATTACATTGCATAGTAAATCCAATTTGCAAAAAAGTTACGAAGCAGTTTTACGATATTGACTCTCGTATGGATTAAAAAAAAAAAAATTCTTTCGAAAGCCTAGAAACTCGGGCCCAAGCCCTTAAGGGGGTCACCTTAGGTACTGTATTGGAGGCCTAGAAGTGTGGAAGCTGTAAGGGTGACATAGCCCGTGCATCACGCCTCACCATAATCTCTAGGCGCAAGTCACAACTGGCTTGTAGTCTTCTCGCCGACAATACGCCTCTATGAGCCAGTTAGTTGTGACCCTATTATTTAATTAAGTGATCTGAAAGATTATGTTGTGTGATATACGCCTATATCTAGGGACCCCTGTTTTTCGCGGCAATAATTTGCCCCCAGTATGTTACAGTACTTTACGTACACATCTGCAATTCTGCTTCATGGTTATTGACAGCGTGTCGATGTGAAGAGCCATAACTCATTTAACTGAGCCAATTAAACTAACGTTCTTACAACGCCACGCGTCTGTGATTTGCCGGTAGAATGCCAAGGCTCGTGACAGTTAAAATATCCAATCACTGACCACGAAGTAAAACTGCAGATGTGCACATAACGCATCGAAACTAAATGGGGAAAGATTCTTTTCGCGAAAAACAGGGGTCCCTACCTATTCCTTTTAAAAGATTCTGCACCTATATTGTAGTGCTTTGAATGACCGCACCGAGCGAGGTGATGCAATGGTAACACTTTGGTCTCGGATTCGGGTGGACGCGAGATCGACCCATGACTCCGGACATCCTGATTTCGGTTTTCTGTTGTTTTTCCGAAGTTGCTTCAGGCGAATGTTGGGATAGTTTCTTAACAAAGGCCAAACCCGCTGGCCGGCAGCATCGTCCGGAACGATTCCCACATGCGAAAATCCGGGGACCGACCGTGACGGGGATTGAACCCCAGATAACTTTAGTGATGTCACCGTTTTGAATTGAATTGTGTTACAAGAACACTGCGAGCGCAATAGGCACCTGGGCTCTAAGGCCAACTTTTGCCTTGATAATCGCTTGGTTTGTCACCTCTAAGCGCAAACCTTTCAACTAGTGTTTTGTCTTTCCCTAGACGACTCAACGAGTTTGTTTGTTATGCTCGAATGTCTTAATTTAGATGTTCTAAATAAAGAACGCTGGTTTTCCATGTAAGGTAATGTCAAATTTCTCAGGATGTTAATAAAATCATCATACTGAGAAAAGAGTGTAAAACTGATTAGCACAAAACATATTGACATTTTATTTATGTTCGTGGTTAATGCTTCTAATATTCTAATTTTGCAATTACAGTGTACTTTTTTTCCTTTCTGAACATTAATTCTAAATAGTTTTGACTAATAAATACAGATGATGATATATCGCGAAAATAGTTTGTGCCTACATACCCTTGAAAACACTGTAGTTTCTTGCAACATAACATGATTGGGTGATATACTTCTGACACAGCGTAGCTGTCTGCAGACCAATAACAGGCATCAAATATTACAATCTCAGGATTCTTACTGGCTCAGTCAAACAGGGTAACAGCTCCAAGGACAAGCTAAAGTCAATAATATTCTGGTAAGCTGATTGTGTGTTGAAGTACAGCAAACAGTCAAGTTTTCCCGCGATAAACCTTCTTCTCGACTAATAAAGTATTTACTCACACTCGTTAGAAAAATATGCATTTTATTAAGTATCCTGAGATCTTACGCTTAAATATTTACGTTAACCATATCCAGCTATAATTTCCATCCTTTTAAAATGATTAAACGTGTCCTCATTTATTCACTTTGTGATTTCCCCGTTACGTACTCCAAAATTTCACCGCGTTGTTTGACTTTCCAATATTCATTACCTCTTTAAAAATTTTCCCAGGTTTGTTTAGGGACCCATAATAGCTGAGCCTAGGTAACACTGATTTATATGTGCATACTGTCCGGTTATAATTACGGTTGTTTAGATGCCGCTTAGAGGCTCGAAGGTTACGGAACGTCGGATACGGTAAACAAGGATATACTTGACAAATTCAAGACTTCCGTGGTTCTTGCGAAGAAACAGCTCAAGTGGCAACATTTAATTGATAACTAAAGCACCGCTGACCAGCTCGGAAATTGAGATCTTCTTATTTCTCACGTACCAACCGCCGCAGAATTTCTCGGAACACAGGCCGGTGATTTGGATAATAGTTCCGCTCAAATTATAATCGACGACAATTACGGCCATACTTTAACTGGTACCTCTACCGTGAGTAAACAGTTTGGTTTGTTGAGAGTCTTGCCTATCATTTTAAAGGGAAACGTAAACACATTACTGTAAAAGTGTAATTTAGTGTTTAAAGTCAACTGAATTAACAACACTCGCGTAGCGGCCATTCCATTGTATTTGAGTAGTTTAATTCGTATCTTTATTTTGTCCAATTGTTTAGATCACTTAATGCAGGATTTTCCAAAATGTTATCTACAAATTTGACTGTTGATATTTTAAGAACGGGAAAAGACAGAAAGGCGCGGTTTGTGACACAATGTTTACACATTCGTAATGTAGTGTTTTACTTGCCGTTTAAAATAGTGTAATGTGTGCGCTGTCTGTGCTGGATATCTAAGTGATATTTCAATTTCGCCCACGTCCGGCATAGTATGTCCTCATTTACATGTTCAATTTCTGGTATTAAGCGAGCTCGCATTTCCTGCAGGTCCCGTACTGGGGTTTGGTAGACCACGATATTCTTCACAAAGTCCCAAAGGAGAAAATAATCCACTCGGGTCTTATGTCTGTAGCACGCAGGATATCTAACCGATATCTATATCAGTTATGGGCGCGGTTAGACTCAGTTTTCAACGTCTTTTTTGTACTTTTATATTTGTACCATTTATTTATTTTTTTTTTTTTTGTTATTTTAGACATGAATTGTGATTAAATCTTTCTGTTAGGAAATTTTTGTATCTCTCAAAGTTTTTACATAATGACTCGTAAATGCCAAAATTTGCACTTAACGGTTTTATGTACACCACTAGATCCAACTGACATACCAAACCGAAAAAATCACAGTGTATAACAGTGTTGTAGGCTATGATTTGACATACATAAATAAAAAAAAGTGTTTTTGTATTTAATAAAAAAAAATGCCGAATTTTGAAATGAACATTTAAACATGAAAATATATATTTTTTTGTTTTATAAGTTTTAAATCATAGCCTACAGCATTGTTATGCACTGTGAATTTTTTTCTGTTTGGTATGTAAGTTAGTTTTAGTGGCGTACATAAAACCGTTAAGTGCAAATTTTGACGTTTACGACTCATTACGCAAAAACTATGAGAGATACAAAAAGTTCCTAAGAGGAAGATTCAGTCACAATTTATGTTTAAAGTAAGAAAATAAATATCTGGTTAAAATATGAAAATAAAAAATGTTTGTCGAAAACTGAGGTGAACCGCGGCCTTATACCTACGTTCGGCCTAGCATGTCCTCTTGAACGTTCTCAAAATCTGCTGTTGGGCGTCCTCTTAGTTCTTGCAGACCCCGTACTGAGCTTGTGTAGACCTAGGCTTTCCTTCGCCCGGGACCAGAATTGTGATATCCCCCCCCCCCCGTCTTTAACCATGCCCGCCCATTTCAATCAACCCAACAGTAATCATACGTAGAGACCGGAAGAATTCGCGAGTTCATTCACTTGTAGGCTAGCTTCCAAGAACATGTGTGAAATCGTGCAGACATCAGGTGTTTATTAGCTGCTCGCTGACAGTAAAATGGGCCTGTATTCTGTTGCAGTTTTATTATTGGCTCAAGTACTTCCAGGAAGTGTCGAGTAAGTCAACGGCCAATTATGAACGTGGTACTGACCTATAGTTGCTGGAACTCTAGCTTGCGCCTGAAAAAAAAAAAAAAAAACGCGAATTTTTCAGGTCTCTAATCATACGTTGTTTTGCGCTCGTGTAAATAGCAGTATACAATTTTAATAGACATACATAAAACCTGTACTTACTAGCTACCATTAGCTGTGTTTTAACTGTGTATTTTAATTATAAATACTGTATTTATAGATACGGGTAAAATTCGCGTGTTCGCTGACCTGTATGCCAGCCTCCAAGAATAATATGTATTCAAACTAACCTCATTTGTTTTATGATAAGGTAGTATGGGGCTTGTTAAGGTATATTTTTATTGTTGGTTCAGAAACTTCTAGAGGATGGCAGATACGTCAAAGGCCAATTGTGAAAATGACACGGACTTATAGTTGCTTGAATTATACCGTGTGCGTAAAAGAAAGCGCGAATTTTTCAGTCCCCTGTGTATTTATAATGTTTAATGGTGTTTTAGGTTATTAAAAATACAAACAAAATTGATGTTCTATCTTGTTTTACACTAATTTTCATTTAATTCCTAAGTAAAACTTTTTGGTACCATTAGCGCCCCCTATAACCCTGTGCCCCGGGACAGTCTGCTCCCCTGCCCCTTCCCCCTAGATCCGCCTCAGTGTGGACCGCATCCGTCACAGAACCCTATAGGAAGAAATCTAGTGGGGTTATGTCTGGAGACCTTGGAGGCCAGGGAGTGGTGTTCTCCTAGGCCAGTACAGCGACCTGGGAATTGTTTGTCCTAAACAGTCATGACAATCAAGGCCCAGTGTGGAGAGGCACTATCCTGCTGCAGCACGATGTCGGGCTGCAGATCTTCCACCTGTGGAAATGCAGATTGTTCCAACATGTCCAGGTTTCGTACGTTCCAAAACTAAAATAATGGTAACCTTGACCATATTTTTGTACTAAAAACAAAAGTAAATGTAATCCTATACAAAAAATACTATCATGAGAGATTTTAAAGCCACGCCCGTGAGTTTTACTGTGATTAAAATAATTTCTCGAGTAATAAAATGTTTATTCAGAAGTATCTCTTCATTGCTTCGTCACACATACACCATGATATTTGTACTTAATTTTTTTATAGCAGTAAACCTAATATATTTTAATATTTTTGTACCGAAGTTATCACCAATTTCGTTATGAAAATAAGACAAAATAAAAATAGATATATATATATTTTTTTTTTTTTTGCGATTGAACGGTACATTATTTTGTAAAACGCCTTAACGGAAATGTGCATCTTATGACTGCTCCTAGTCTTAAACTTTTTCAAATCATTCCGTAAATAAATAAATAAATAAAAGTTTTGTTCAGTAATGTAAAAAATCATACATACATCGCACATTGCACATCCAAAGTATAGTTGTAACCAAACCTGATCGTTGACCTTATTTTTAACATAATGAGGGTTTCCTTCGACAGAGTCAAACTTTCCTCGGTCTATAAAATCAGGGGAAGACCTTGTCCCGACCTTGTGTTAGATATTGCATTATGTGCCGTCTCGGTTAAGAACGAACGAAGTGCGTGTTGGAGGGGGGGGGGGAAGGAGGAGAGCTGGAAAGAGCTAGCGAACGTAGAAAAAGGTGTATGAGGGGGAGGGGGTGATGCCCGAAGAAGGGCAAGAACAAGTGAAAACTCGGCTGGTTCTGCCGGTGATCGAACGTGTGGCCGGTAGACTGGTGGGTTCAAGTTACGGAACCGGTGTTGGATTTTACGACTTGTCAACAAACTGGGAAAATAGTTGAACTCAGACTCACCACGATATATATAAATTACTTTAAAGACCGAGTGAAAGTGTTTTGCGTATAAATGGGAGATACAGTAGTCTTTCGGTGGAGTGAAACAATGTGTTGACGGATACATAGTAAATAATACAAATAACCATATTTATTATTCGGATTGCAGTAAAAAAAAGTTTTGCTGTAAGAATAACTTAAAAACATATTTTTCGCGTTAGAATTTTTTTTCTTGAAAAATCATTTTAGGATAGTTTATTTTCTCCGATACAATTAAAATAATCTTTTGAGCATAAATTTTGGGTTTAATAAATCTACAACAAACTTTACCATTTGTTTCTGCAGCGGAAACCATAAGAAAATAATCTTTACGGAAAAGCTACTTTGCAAAGGTTAATATTTAAACAACAGTTTTCTGCGCCGCAACAAATAGTGGTTTTTTGTTTGAATGATATTAAGAGTTGTTCGTTGACTATTTTTTTTGTAGAACTTTGTAAAATACTCACAGCAGGCATGAACCTGCGACGGAATTACTCGTAAATATTCTGGAGTCTCGGTGGAGTGAGAGTAGCATAGCTTTATCTGATCGTGTGTGTGCAACGGGGCGAAAAGTGTGATTGATCGCAAAGTCATCAAAGTAACTATAATAAGAGAAATAATTCCTAAAAACATACTTAATGTTTTAAAATTAAATCCAAAGCTGTTTTATCTTCTAGTTTTGAGACAGTTTTCATTTTATCGTTGCTCTTCCTAGTTATCATTTTAAACTCTGAAACATCGAGTTTGCTAGACAGGATCCTTAAGGGCGGTCACGTGGCTAAAGTGCATAACTGTACATTTAATGACATAGTGTTACTTTTGACTACAATTTCCACTCGTGAAACATTTAAGTTCTCATTGTCTTCCCATAGCGGCATGTCAAAGTTAAAATTTGCAAGTTACGGGAACATACTAATAACAAAAGCAACTGACTTACGCGAATGACATAATTTACACTGAAATTAGATAGTATGGGTCATGTGCTAAAATATTTAAAACCACACAACTAAGGGCCGATATTATAAACCTCTTTCGAATGACAACCTACTGCTATCCCCATAGAGGAAGCATTGATGAGCAGTTGGCTGTCATTCGAAAGAGGTTTATAATACTGGGCCTAAGTCTCTTTGTATTTTTTTTAGAAATGGCCGTATACAAAGAAAATAATAGTTATTTTTTTAATTTAAAGAAAAAACAAAAGAATTGCATTGTGTGATTTTAAAACTTTCAGCACTACTATCAAATTTCAATCTAAATTATTTCATTCGCTTAAGGTTGTTCACGTGGCAAAAATTCAAAATTTTATATTTGCTTGGCATAGTGTTAGATTTATAGACGTTACTTGTGACTTCATTTTCCACTTGTAGTCATTTTTTAGCTCTCATAGTTTTCCCATGGCGGCACGTCAAAGTCAGAATTTGCAAGTTATAGGAACATAGGTTTAAACAAAAACCAAGTGACTTACTAGAATGAAATAATTTACACTGAAATTAGATATAATGGGCACTGTGCTGAAATATTTAAAAACACAAAACAAAGTCATTTTGTCTTTTTTAAAAATTGCAACAAATGCGGTAAATTTTCGTCATTTTCGAATTTTCTTAAAAAGTACAAAGAAATTCCATTCTGTGTTTTTAAATCTTTTATAATATGGCCCGTTATATCTAATTTCAGTGTAAATTATTTCATTCGAGTAAGTTACTTGGTTTTTGTTAAACCTATGTTCTTGTAACTTGCAAATTGTGACTTTGACGTGCCGCTATGGGAGAACTATGAGAGCTAAAAAATTACTACAAGTGGAAAATGTAGTCACAAATAATGTCTATAAAACTAACAATATGCCAAGCAAATACAAAATTTTGAATTTTTGCCACGTGAACGCCCTTAAGTCAGTACATTATTGTTATTAGAATTTTCCCGTAACTTGCAAATTTTGACTTTGACATGCCGCTATGGGAAGACTATGAGAGCTAAAAATGTTTTACGAGTGGAAAATCTAGTCAAAAGTTAAGTCTGTAAAACTAGCATTATGCAGTACAAATATAAAACTATGCGTTTTTGCACGTGAGCACCCCGTAAGTACTACTTGTGAAACCGGTAACTACCACGCCGTAGCCCGGTCCCTGGTCAACCCGTTGGAAAGCGAATAGCCTGACCATAACATATCATTGGTCCCTGGTTAAGTGGAGATCTGATCATTTTCCAACATGTGCAGATTGCTATATGTAAGGTTCCCCAGAAACTGCAATCCTCTGATATTTAAATCTCGGTGTCAAGTCATTGACACTCCGTATTTTTTGTACTTCTACATATAAATCTTTGAAAATAAATTCGTGAAGGAAATTCTTTGTAAAACTGCGAATGTTTTTCATGTAAAAATATCAATTTTATATTTCTAACTTTACAATTTATTTGTACTTGTAATGGGAAACAATTTAAGTTTGTGTAGTTCTAACTACGAAATCGAACTATTTGGAAGAATAAAGAGTCAACAAATAATTTTCCTATGTAATAATTCTGATTGAAAAAGTTGTGGACGTACCTAGATTCCAACCAGTGTCTTTCCTATTGCTAACCACACACTTTATCACTGGACCAACACAACTTACGTATGTTACTGCTTGTCCCGTTCTGCTTTATATAATAACTTATTAAACATTCCCGTATTTTGTGTAACGAATTTTACATTAATATTAATTTTATGCCATTAAAATTTATATAAGAAGACACATTAACTGTACAATTTCTGAGAAACCCATGCTTTGGGTCGACTGCAAATATTTACTAAGCATTTTTACAATGAAAATTCTTAAAATTTCACCAAATAAATATTTTTACAAGGAAAGTGTTTGTATTTTTACAATGTTTGTGAAAGTACGAAGATATACCTTGTGGACATAACAATCATTTTTTAAGAGTGCTTAGCCAACGAAGTTTACAAAGTTTCATAAAAGTACAAAGTTAAAATGAGCAAACCTTACAAAATGTCGCCGCACCTCGTCAAGCCAGGCCGTTCATACAAAGGTCAGCAGCCAGCTGACCTGGAGCCTTGGATTGTAGTTCAAACGTGGACGCTAATTAAGTTTTATCGCAGCCGACCACATCTCGTAGGCATAATAACTAACATTACCAAGGCGGCGTTCGGGCGACAAGGACTACTCACTGGAGGGCAGCGTCGATACCAACTTTGGTTTTCTAGGTCTTCTATGTATTCCTGTGGAAAGTGCCCGGCCATGAAACATTTCCATGTGTTGACATACTTTGTCCACGAGCGTTAACAAAAGAACCACTTATATTTGGTAGAAACATTGTTGCACCAAGTTGTTTCACCGTCTTACTTGTGCGTCTGCATATCTGCTTCATGGTCATTGGCTGCACATGCAGAGGGTTTCTCATTTGACTGTGCAAATCAGAATAAGGTTTCTGCTATACCACACGTCTGTGATTTAGGGATAGAACCCCTAGACGCGGGGAGTTAAGGCGCCCGCCTGGTTGCCGTGTGTTAGAGTGAGTGAGGCACGACTCCAAGGGCGATGTTGACCGGCTCATCTGGTGTGGTATCACCTCTACCGCAAGACACTGAAACGGCGTGCAGTGGTATCGTAGGACACTCGCCTGACTGACACTTTCAGTGGTGACCCCATATTTTTATTGGTGGAAAGTTTTAAGTACAGTCCAGTACACCTCTCTATTGTAGTTTCACACGAATCCCTTCAGTAGTTGTTTAGATATGATAGATTGGAAAATCAGTTTTTAGTCATTTTGAGGTGCTCTGAAATGACCTTTCTAATCAACGTGATGTTTTGAATCTGCTATTCCGAGGTCGTTTGAAGTGTTTGTTCTTTTCGTAAATCCACACATTAGAAACACGTTTACTAGTTTCTTAGATAAAAGCATTCTGCTAGCACGCTGCAACGCTGATTACAAGGCAGGCAGGCAGGCAGGCGCCTTAAGGCCTCTCTCGTTAGTTTTGCAGTGGTTTCGAAAACATTTTTAACGCAAATTATTTCATACATCAAACATTCATTCTGGCAGTTTTAACACTTATATATCAACGTTTGTGTCTGAATTTTTCTGTTGCAATACACCAAACGGATTCTTAGATTTTTGCCCCTGAAATAGCACAAATTTTGTAGTCGAAATAAGCCAAAATGAAGCAAAATAATTTTTTGCTTGCAAACGGTACATTATAAAAAAAAAAAACCTGTGGCAAAATTTTCTATAGTATAACTGTACACAGTCTCAAATTTTTTCAAATCATTTCGTTAAATAATATTCAACATATTTGCAATTGCTTCAAATAAATGAAAGATAACGGCATTAAACAAACATCCAAACATTGACTATGAAGCGTAACAGTATATGTGCATGCACATAATGCATTGAAACAAGTTCGCGCGAAATTCTTACAACAAAACGTCAGTGGCTCTGTATAAAAGGCATTTGAAATTCGCGAATATATTCCGCTCCGGCGTATTTTTTTTTTCTCGAAAAAATGAGTAGTGCGCTGCGGCTTGTATGGTTGGAAGACGGGTCTGTGACACAATGCAGCTGTTTACAGACGAATCACAGACGTTCTGTAGTGTTACACCAGGTTTATAAATATCTGAAAAATTTGAGTTTTATTTTGGACGCAAGCTAGGAAACAGTCAACTATACATTTGAGCAACTTCAGCAATTGAATCTAGACTTATTTGTGGGGTAACAAACGTTTCGCGGTAAGAATGTTGCCCCAGTTTGTTTTAGAGCCTTGTGTGCACATCTGCAGCTTTCCATCATGGTTACTTGCAGCGTGTCTTCGTGAAATAACGTCTCTCGTTTGACAGTGACAATCGCAAGAGGTGGATTTAGAAACACACTTCTAGGGGGATGTGCTTATGTGATTTTATGGGTTGTAAAAAATGCCGGACATCTTAAAAGCGTGTTGATTTACTCTTACAGAACATTAAAAATTACATACATACAAGTAGGACACATTAGATGTACTCAGGGGTGCCCACAAGGGGCGATAATTGCGCAAGTTGCGCATTTAGAATTTTTTGGATAGGGGGAATTTTTCAAGAATAAAATGTTTGATCATTAACGAAAAATGTTTTCATTGTTGTACAAGTGCTATATTGGTATTACCTACAAAGTGGGCTAGTAAATACCAGAGTAGTTGTATTTGTTTACGATAGATTTTTTTACGAAATGGTAGCGTAAAGATCTCTTCACTACTGAAGTGCAACTCGTAGTAAATTAGTTTTTTAATTTTTTTTGGAAAGGCGGGGGGGGGGGGATTTGCGCGTTGGGTCTTGGAGGGATGGACACCCCAGAATGTACTTGGATCATTAGAGAACAAAACTCAAGTTTCCTTGAAGCAACTAGACATACTTTGGCTACTTAATATTCAACACCCTCAGCCAGGAAGCCTCTCCCCCTAAATCCGCCACTATCAAAATAAGGTTACTGAAAAATCACACGTCTGTTATTTGCGGGTGCAACTTCAAGACACGTGACAGTTAAAACATCCTATCACCGACCTTGAAACAGAAGTGCAGATGTGCTTGTAAGGCACTGAAAGAAGCTACGGGAAAAAATTCTTTTCGCGGAAAGTTCGTGGCCATTTTCAATCGTCGGGACCGGAAACATTCGTATTTTGTTTTAGTCAAGAGCTTGAATTCAAACAATCGTAAGTTTGCGTAACTTTCACAGTTGGTCGCTGAATTATTTGACTCTCCGTAATGACCGCTGGGCCAATAACACAGAAGCTACTGATTATAGGCCCAATGAGCGGGCGACCTCTGTATCGTAGTATGTTAAGCGCCGGTCTACTGTAGAAGAGGTCCTGGTTTCGAATCCTGTTTCCGACATGGCTGTTGTGTTGTCCTTCCTTCTCACTTCACCGTCATAGGCTCTTAAGATTCCACTATACACCTCACGTACAAATTATTTCTTTTAAAAACAGTAATATTTGTTTTAGAGTATAAACCAAAAATTTTTGTTTGAAGAACCAATTTATTGTGTGTGTTCTTTAAAATTTCTGCCCTAAATTTTCATTACTTAATAAACGCAATTTGTAAACAGTGATAGAAAAATAATATCTATCAATTTTTTCTATCACTGTTTACAAATTGCATTTAACATATGAGACAAATTTAGTGCAATCATGTTAAAGAACACATACGTTAGATTGGTTCTTCAAATAAACATTTTTTATTTATGCTCTAAAACAAATATTACGGCTTTAAAACAAACAATTTGTACGTTAGGTGTATAGTGGTATCTTAAGAGGGTGTGGTATATAAATAAGGGCCGAGGCCTACGATTGAGATCTGCACTTTTTGGAAGTCTGTATAGAAAAACTACAAAACAGTGAACTCTGATAATTATATTTGCCAACTTTATGAGCAAACATTTACCCAGAATGATGCGTTTGCTAAGAGTGATCTCTTGAGCCGCAATGAAATGTACGAGATTTCGGCGTCAGAGATTGTTCTTCAGATATACGTTACTCGAGAGGAAGTTTTGTTCAGAAAGTTCGAAAAAACTAATGTCTAGGTTTGCTGTGTTTACATTTTTGCAAATTTTCTTCGAGAAACCTGCAATTTTAAACTGATGCTATTGGCGTTGAATTATACATAGAGGCACGAGTAATTCGCGTATTCATCTGGCAACAGCCTAGACTTCTCAGTCCTATACGTGTACCGGCTGAAGCCGAATATCCATTGGCTTCTAACAGTAAAAAAGTGTAGGACGTGATATCCCCACGACTTGTTTCCTTATTTATAACTGGCTTGCAGTCGTCAAATGTGTGTTAAAACTGCTCTCGTCTAATCACAGAAGGAGGAGTGAAGTATACGTTATTGACGTTCAACCTGACCTAGAATTAATACGCGAAATAATCGTGCCTCTAGTTATACACCATAAACTCTTAACGCCTCGTTGTTAAAAGACCGTAAACATATATCCTCTCATATCACTTCATCTAATGTTTTGGTATCACTGTGTCAGCGAACAATCAATAACTAGGGACAGGAACATTCCGCGAATTCAATGACTTGCACGCTAGAATCAACTATTCTATGTTTACTCAAGTTCCGACTATTTGTCGACTAGCTGCTACCACAGACTAAACAGTAATACAGACGTGAAATTAAATGGCGGCTCGTTTGATGAGAGCGAACTTCTCCGCTTATTGGCTAATGGAGGCTGTTGATACCAGCCTCGTGTCTGTTTGGCTCCTGCATGTTACAGTAAGTTTCCTATTGGCCTGGCTGCCGGCTAGCAGGGCAGTTGCCTTACGCTGATTGGCAGTAGGCGTCTCCGCCATGTTGCTGGCCAGGGAAGCCATTTTGCTGGCGTGTGTGACTGAGTTCGCTGTCCTACCGGCTATTTCACTTCTGAATTCCTAAATATTCTGTGCTGCTGCTCAGTGGAACAGAAGACAATGAACGTATAGACGGGGCTCGAGTATGCATAGTACAATGGATTCTATCCGGCAGGTCATATAATTCGCGAAATTTTCCTGTCCCCAATAAGAAACTGCTGTCTGCTTAATGCCACGGATCCCTATTTGTGCTATTTTAGTAAGTTTAATTTTTTAAACCTTGAATGAGAGCAGATATTGCACAACCGTTACACTGAAATGTTGGAAATGGTTTATACTATGTATAGAGACACTGGAAAATCACGGGAAAAGTTGGTTATTTGCTAGGCTCCAACATGCTATGTATAACACTGAAGGTTTTGCACATATATTGGCTACAGTTTGTATGAAGTACCGTGTCCCTCTTCAACAGACCCAATTATAACTGTACAATTTTAACACAGAACGTGTGTGATTTGCCAGAAAACTGTTCACACGTGTCACGATTGAGATACTACAGTTTATTGGAGACTTGTGTTAAATATTTTCGCGATATTCCAGTGTCTCTAACTATGTAGTTTAATTTTTTAAATTTAAGTTTTCATAATTTTGGCTAATTATTGACATAAATAAAATTTATTTAAATCGATAATTAGCCAAAATTATATAAACATATGGTTTGAAATATTAAACTACATAGTCAGAAAATTTTTTAAACATTTCTATACAATGGTTTTGCGGTATCTGCGCAATTTAAGAGTTTAAAACACTAAACTTACTCAAATAGCTTAAATAGGGAAGTCTGGTCTTAAGCGGCCTCCCTAGCCTAGATAGTCTTCGTTTGTGTGTGTGAAGCGGTTAGAGAGCCACTAACCGACGTATGTAATGTATTATCTATCGTCTCTCCGCGCTAGCTACTCAGCTGACATGCAGTGTTTTACTATTATCCTTTTTACTATGGGACTTTAAGTGGAGACCATTTTGTTTTATTTGTCGGCAGCATAGTCCAAAGTCTAACGCTTGTTTCTGTAGTTGTGTTTCTTTTTTCAAATACTGTAATTATTTTCCAAAATATAACAGTCTGGGAAAGCTTTTTTTTTTTAAACCATTTTGAGGGGCCCGAAAAGGATATTTCTAATAAACGTGCCTAGTTACTAAAACTATAGCCACATAGTTTGAAGTGTGTGTTCTTCTCGTAGATGTACAAATATATTGCGCGTTAAATAGTTTCGACAAAAAAAGAATAGTCGTAACTCGTTGCAATGCATTTGAAGCGCATGTAGGGAGACTTCGTAAGGACGCGGTCACATCAGTCTTCAACGTCTTTCTTTTTACTTTCATATTTGTACCAAATATCATTTTCTTATTTTATACATAAATTGTGATTAAATCTTCCTCTCAGGAAATTTGTGTATCTCTAACAGTTTTTGCATATCGAGTCGTAAACGTCAAAGTTTTCACTTTACGGTTTTATGTACGCCGCTTAAACCAACTGACATACCAAACTGGAAAAAAAAAATCACATTGTATTGCAATTTTGTAAGCTATGACATGACACAAATAAGACAAAAAATATATTCTTGTATTTAAAAAAATTGTTGAAATTTTTATATTTTCGTTCCGAAATTTAACGTTATATATATAGTATTAAGTATGCATACTCAAGCACCCTTATATTCGTTCATTGTCTGCTGTCTGCTGGTCGGAGCTTGTGTCTGCATACCACAGTGGATTCTAACATTCAGGTTATTGAATTCGCAAAGTTTTCCTCTCACTATATACATATAGAACAAGAAATAGTAGTAGGATAATGCCAACTGTATACAACGTGCACAGCTATGCGTCCTGCCTTATTGATGTCAATACATAATAGAAAATAGGAGTTTAATTATTTTAAAATGGTATATACTGTTGCTTCTTAACGCTGCGGTATACTTGAATTTTGATAGAAATTTTTATTTTTATATTTATACCAGAAACTGTGACTAAATTTTGCTTTTGTGAAAATTTTTATTTCTCATAGTTTTTGCTTAATGACTCGTAAACGTAAAAATTTTAATTTTGCGATTTTATGCACGCCACTAAAACCAACTGACATACCAAACAAAAAAAATATTCACTGTGAAGAAATATGTGTGCCATAACATCACCTACGTAAAAAACTTGTGTTTTTTAAAAAAGTCTTGAATTTTAAAATTTTTATTTCATAGTTGAGCAATTTTTTATTCAGTTCAAAAATATTTTATTTTTTGTTTTTATATAGGAGACGTTGTAACCTACACTGTAAATTTTTGAAGTTTATTATGTCGGTTGGTATTAATTGCGTAAATAAAACCGTAAACGACAAATTTTGAAATTTACGAGTATTACACAAATACTATGACAACATAAAAAAAAATTTATACAAGAAAGATTTAGTCACAATGTATGTCTAAAACAAGAAAAATTGTCTAGTAAAATTAAAAAAAAAATTAAAATATGGAGTTGAAATTGTATGTACTCTTCATACCGTGCCCTTAACGAACTTGAATTCGAGCAATCGATGTTCCGTAACACAAGGCCTGTGAATGAAATAAGGTCAGGACGTGATTGTCAAGATTAACAACTTCTGGACAAAGAATAATCCCAGGAGTTACAACAGCAGGAAGCTGGCACTAACTGGGCGATACCAAATCGTAAACTGAATTATATTAAACTTCCTCGAACGGAAGTGCACTCATAACTTACGGTCCAAGAGACAGTTAAACGTGTGGAAGGCCGTCAAATAACTTTAAAATATTAAGGCCCGAAGGTCATCAAATAGACTGTAAAAACACCGCACTAGCCATTAAATATAAATGAGTGCAGTTTCTACAAGCTACCAAACATAGGTGTATGAAGGACGACGAGAAATAGCAAACCTGTATTGTATAACAGAAGTCTGAAAATTTTTACTTTAATTCTGTGGGTGTACACGTCAAACCTTTAGGTCAGAAAGGCACTGGTACTCCAATTTAAAACGTTAAATTTTTCACTATCCTGAGGCAAATATGAGTCCACATAAAAATCACGTAATGAAGGGAAACATTAAAAAAAAAATTCTTAATATTTAGTTTTCTGTAAAAGAATCAAATTCAAGCCTTGTCCTACACAATAAACACTGAGACGAAACAAAACCGACAACGCAACAGTTAATGAAAAATTAAATGAATACATTGATCTAAAACATACAAGCAGATAAATATATTCTCAATTATTAGATCAAATTGTTGCGTAATATTTCAGAATTGCCAGAAATAAGCAACTAAGAAATTAATGTTAGCAAATAAAAAACAAAAATTGCCATCTGAACTACAATGTTCATTCCAAAACTTGAAGAGGGAAACAAAATAAAAACTAGTGCCTGTAATATAAAACATTGTTAATTACATTACATTAGGCTAATGGCCCGCTTACAAACGTATGCACTTGTGCGTATATACACATACAACATACAAGCACACACATATTACATTTGAAACAAATATTAAATCATCCACTGTTCACACTGAGTAAAATTTATTTACGTTTTATGCATATTTAGTTATATTATGAAAATTCCTCTCTTGACTCAAGTTTACACCATTATAATAATATTTAAATTATATCTGTTTTCGGGCTGTGTATCGTTAGTCACTGAGGCACTCGAGTCTGATAGTAGATTTTTTAATGTGAATGTACTGATGCAAAACAATTTCTAAAACTGTTTCGAGTAGTATTTTTACGCCTATTTTGGGAATGGCGTCATGGTTATGTTTGATACCGATGCATGGAGCAATACGCAATTTTCCCCCCTTTTTTTTGCCCTACAAGCTTTACTTTTTGGTCTTCAGAGCCGACAGTAATTTATTTTATTGAAAACGATTGAAATTTTCTTGGGACTAAACAAAACTTCGCCTCACATCAAGTACGAAAACACGCATGACTTATGTACGTGAGCGTGATCAAGGATAGGGTAGGATACAACTGTAGATGATGGTTTATCGCGGTAAAACTTGACCGTTTGCCAGCTTTCAACTCACGTTCAGCTTACCAGAAGCTTCCTGGCTTTCGCTTGTACGTGGGGCTGTTACCCTATTTGACTGAGCCAAACAGAATCCCGCTTGGAGCCTGTTAATGATCTGCAGCATCTACGTTGTGTCAGCCTTATCAGCCAATCATATTTGTTGCAAGAAACTACAACGTTTTAGAGGGCATGTTAGCACAAAACAATTTCGCGATACACAATCTCAATCACTAGTGATGATTGCATATCGCGAAAATTGTTTGTGGCGATATACCCTTAAAGACACTGTAGTTTTTGTGACGCGTATGTCTAAGTGATATATGCCTGCCGCAACGTAGCTGTCTGCAGACCAATACTAGGCATCAACTATTACAACAGTGGGATTCTCATTGGCTCAGTCAAATAGGTAACCGCTCTTCGTACAAGAGAAAGGCCAATAATATCTTCATGAGCTAAATATGCGTTGAAATCCAACAAACAGTCAAATTTTCCCGCGATATATCTATGACCATCCTTTCTACACGTAAATTGTATTCGGCAACGCTCACAGTCGGACAAATTCTAATTTTCTGCATTAAGAAGAGGAGTTTAATGTTGAAGGGATTAGTAAGCAGAAAACAGATACGAAATGATTTATTATAGTGTTTTATATGTAGATTATTGAACTGTGTTTTAAAACAGAAAATTCTTACTAGTTAATAGATTTCAGGGAATTATCAATGCTAGAGAAGATGGTGTCTGGTGATTTACCGCTGGCAAACTTGACAGTTTGCTATGTTTCAACATTCCGGAAGCTATATTTATGCTACTGGTTGCCGTCTGTACCGGAAACTGTTATCCTATTTGACTGAGCCAATGAGAACTCCGCAAGTGTAATATTTGACGCCTAATTGGTCTATATAAAGACAACTCTAACGTGGCGGGCAGTCAATGTCCTATAATTATAGGCTGGGAATTTCCGTAAAAAGAATTTTTTGATCCAGTTGGTTTCAGTAGGTACCTCGCGTACACATTTGAAACTCTGCTTCAAGCGTATCTTTGTGTAGATGTGTCACGTATTTGCGTGGACCAATCAGAACAAGCCTGTGATCAGTGGGTAAAACGCTAAGATGCTCATGCCGGAATCAAAATGGCGGAACAGAAGCGACATGACCACCGCTATAACAAAAACAAAATATGTCCACCAACCAACACCAAGTTTTCTGTGAGGTCAGTGCGACATAATTGGAAGGACGCGACGCGAATTTCACATCGAAATAATATCTGTTTTATTCGAGTCGTAATTTAATTTTGTGTCCAAATGTTGGTGAAACTGGTGAGTTGGCAGTAAATATATTATATTACGAGAGATTTTTTATTGTTATCAAAAGAACGTCAATTTTTTTCTGCGAACGTGCAATTGTGTCTTAATTTCCACAGAACGAAATACCAGTGGGTATTTAATGTAAATTACAAACAACCGAAAAACATTGAAATGCTGTAAAAATTTGTGGCTGTCGTACTAGAGGTTAATACGTAGCGTCAATTATCTATTTTTTTTTTTTTTTTTTTAATACTCGTCGCGCGGCCAAACGTGCGGCTTCTGTCACGCAATTTTGATTCAGGCAATACAGTTAAAAACAGCTGATCATCGACTATGAAGCAGAGCTGCAGGTGTACACGTAAGTCATTATACATTGGGATCCCTGTATTTTTTTAAAATAATATAATAATAATTTTTTATTTCCATACATCGATTACAGCCCTTTACATAAATACTTTTTATATATTGGAAGACATCACACTCACATAAGCAAAGCTTGTGTGTGAGTGCTACTAGACAAATTATTTTCTATAGCTGCGGTTAATTATGTAATAAAACTTGTCATCTGGTATAAATTAATTTGAGAAACAAAAATTGAATG
>PNEQ01130470.1:120723-131039 GCA_003012365.1 Medauroidea extradentata | reverse complement strand
AAATATTTTTTGATGGATACAGATTGTATTTAACAATTTGAAATAAAAAGAATGTAAAAATAGTTAACTAAAGTAAAACTACTACTTAAAGATTAAAGACAACTCATCATCAGTTAAGTTATTTAACCATCGATCAATATATATGTTCTTATTTATATTATTATTTTTTATATTTTCAGGAAGAATTGCTACAATTTTTGAAAGCAAGAATGTGGATGATCTTTGAGAAATTGTTTTGTGAACTAGGGGAAAGAATTCTGCCTCACTTCGTTTCAGTGCCTTACGTGCACATCTGCAGTTCTGATTCGTGGTCAGTGATTGGATATTTTAACTGTCACGAGCCTTGAAAATCTACCGGCAAATCACAGTCGCGTGGCATTGCAAGAACGTTTTTGTAATTGGCTCAGCCAAACGAAATACGGTTCTTCACATAAACAGGCTTTCAATAACCATGAAGCAGAATTTAAGATGTGCACGTAAGGCAACTGGGGCAAAATTCTATTCGCGAAAAACAGGTGTCCCTACACTCTAAAAATTAGTTTGTAAATTTGCCATACATGCGTATAGGAGCGCTAAGAAAGTATGTATGATAGAATTGTTTCCCAGACATCCATGGTAGCACTCCTAACTCTTTTTATAATACAGTCAAATATATACTGATGTTGCCAGACTTGTATTGTAACAAGTGTAAAAGTTTGCATATTTGCAAGACAGAAGTACGGTAACTGTCCCACACTGCGTTTACGTTAATTACTTCCTAAAAATTTTAGGAAGTTTTTTTACAGTGTAGAGATGAGTAGAGAGGATGGTATATCGCGAAAATGTTTTGTGCCAACAAACCCTTGAAAACACTGTAGTAAATTACAAGACATGTGATTAGGTGATGTACGTCTGACACAACGTAGCTGTCTGCAGACCAATAATAGGCATCAAATATTACAGCAACGGTATTCTTATTGGATCAGCCAAATAGGACAACAGCTTCACATATAAACGAAAGCCAATGATCTTCTGGTAAGCTGAAAATGTGTTGAAACCCAGCAAACAGTCAAGTTTTCCCGCGATATACCATCCTCGCTAGGTGGACTTACCGTCTCGTCGACAGCTAGGTCGTTAGAGACGGCGAGAGACAACTTGGTACAATGACAGGAGCTGGGAGAGGAGTCGGCCATGGCCTTTGTTAAGGCTCGGTTTCAGTCGCCATATTGAATTTTATTATTTTTAACTTTTTTTGCAATTCTGAGAAGAAAATTGTTAAATACGCGATTATACCTAAAATTATATTTACATTTCGCTACAGTACAGACCTTGCGATTTAGCCGTTAACTTATAATAACGCCGCAATTTGTCAGGTAAATTATGAATATAAAAATATTTGCCATACAAACTGCGGCGTAATTATAAGTTAACAGCCAAATCGCAAGGTCTGTACTGTAGCGAAATGTAAATAGAATTTGAGGTATAATCGCATATTTAACATTTTTCTTTTCAGAATTCCAAAAAAAAAAAAAAAGCGAAAAATAATAAAATTTAATATGGCGACTGGAAACGAGCCTTAAGGACGTTGGACCCGAAACATTTCAAAATTTTATATTTGTGCCAAACACTGTTTAACTTCTACACATCAGATAACATGTCATGTCCCCAAATAAAAGAAATTAGGTTCCATAGTCTTAGCACAAACACCGATCAATGTCACAAAATTGCAGATGCGGTGTAGTGAAAATGATAAAAAAAAAATAATAATTAACTTGCAGAAACAAGATAATTCATATTGGTACATAATGATGTGAGCCACTTCAAGACACTTTTGTAAACACAAAGCGATAAATTTTTATATTTTTTAATATTTGATGAAAATGATTACATTTTTGCATAACTTTGACTTTTGGCTACTGCTGAAATTTTAAGAACTAACTTTCATCAAACATATCATGAAATACATTGATACACTGGCGTTCAGTTCCCGTAATTTTTAATTAATTAGTTAATTTTTTTTTTTAGCTACACAGCAATGGCTATTTTGTGACTTTGATGAGTGATTATGCGAAAACTATGGGACATATTTTTTTTTTACTTGGGGAAATGACGTGCTATCTGATGTGCAAAAGTTGAACAGTGTTTGGTACAAGTATAAAAAAATTGAATTTTACGATTCCAACGCTCTTAAGGAACCGTATTAGCATTTGCCTGTAGCGATTTATGGGAACAATAGAAAACCGATATCTGGATCGCCGAAGCCGGGGATCAAAATCGGGTATTCTCGAATGCCTGTCCAACGTGTTACCGTTACGCCACCTCGGTCGGTATGTTAACACGTAAGACATTGACACAAATTGTTGCAAAATTCTTGTTGCGTTATGTACTGGCCCGTACAAATCTTGTATGTCGCAATGAACTGCAGCGCTTTCAAAGGCATGTAGGCATAAGAAATCTTAGCAATAAATCACCGTCTTCGCAGTTGACGACGGTAACTCACATCAACGGTCAGAGGGGCGTTAAATAAACATGGCGCAATGTTTCCAGTGTCTACGACACAGCGGGCGATTCCCACACACTGCACACGCACATATCATAGTGCGAGAGTCACGTATCACAGCGGACTGGCTGACGTGGGATCATATCTCTGGCGCAGGGCCAGTTGACGCAACGAGTCGTCACATACGTGGAGGAATATCGAAGAGTTGGGCCGAGCATCCGAAATGATCCTGCAGGCGCCTTGGGAACTATTGGCGTAGCGTGTAATCTTCCAAGGTGTACGGTATATATAGTTCGGGATAAAGTGAGCACTATCAATTTAACCTCAGTAAAATACCACTAACCTTTACTGCATATAATTCAACATAAACTATAGTTACCTTCAGGGGCGATTCTAGGACATGATATCTGGGTGGACCCCAGGGGTCCCCATACCCCAATCAAAAGCTGGGGGGTTCGGGGGTTCCTCCCCAAAATTTTTCTATTGTAAGGTGCCAAATTGTTCCAATTTAAGGAGTTTCCGAACTAAACATGTGAATTTACCGTTTTAAGAAATTGTTATATTATTAAGAATCTAATATACATTCGTAACTTGGGGGTATATATATATATATATATATATATATATATATATATATATATATATATATATATATATATATATATATATATATTAAGCTATGACGATATAGAACACTGGCTTGTCCGTCAAACCGTAATAAAGGGTGTTCAAATGGGGAAAAATTATAATTTTATATTCGTATGAAATATTGTTTGTTTAATATACGTTACTTGACAGTACGTTTTCCTCTTACTAAAAAAAATAGCGTAGCCATTTCTCTCACAATGGGATTTCAAAGTCAAAATTTGCATGTTTTACTTCATAAAAATCTTGAAAACTAATGAATATATTTAAATGAGATAAGTCACTTAGTAACTACATGTCCGCGCTACTACTTGAAGTATCTAAGAATCCAGTATAAAATGTTTTGGATTAAAGAAAACTAACATGTGCTTTTTTTTTGTTACTCTCAGAAATTTTCTTAAAAAAAATATATATATATATATATGTATATATTATAATGGGTTTATGTATGCTTCAAACCGTATACTGTGAAATGTATTTTTGTTGTTTTTTTTTATCATTGTTTATTGGTTTTCATGTTTTCTTTGAAGTAAAAATAGGCAAATTTTCTCTTTGAAATGTTATAATGGGAAAACTGGTTGAGCAATTTTTTTTCTTAAGGGGAAAATGTACTCTCAAGTAATTTCTACAAAACTAACAATATTTCACCCAAACATAAAATTATGATTTTTCCCTACTAGAACGCTATTAACGTGGCCGTATGGGTGAGCGTATTTTACACATTCGAGATCTAGAAGTGCGGAAGTGGTAAGGATGAGATTACACATACATCTTGCCTCACCCTGGTCTCTAGGCGCATGTCATTCACTGAAAAAATGGTTGAATTTAGAACTTTTTTTTTTTTGTATTTTTGCGATTTTTTTAATATTCAAAATATTACGTTGTGGGTTTTTTAATCTTTCATTGCATAAGTCATGGGATGTAAATTCACAATGAATTATTTTGTTTGAGTAGGTCAGCTGCTTTGCAGTATTTGCATGTCAGTGTAGCAAGCATATTTTGACTTTGACACCCCTTTATGAGAAAAATACGAGATCTAAAATTGTTTCGTAAGAGTAAAATGTACTCACAAATATCGTCTGCAAAGTAACAATATTTCATAAAAATATAAAATTGTGAATTTATCGCACTTGGACACCCTCAAAGTGCGCATCAGACACCGCATTGCTACAACGAGTCAAGCGCTGATATGGCACGCAAAATTCTCGCCGACCCATTGTTGCTATGAGACTTCAGGCGGTATCTATAAAACTATATTTCTGGAAATACTATAGCTAGGTTCAGTGAACGTTTATATCCGAGTTTCGCATACATCCGGTAAGAAGATTTTGAAGAACTTAAGTCTGAAAAGGCCGTCTTTGGCTATGTTGGAGGCCAGACACACTGTGATTTTTTAATCATTGTGTCCTAACAATGACCTTTCCTACTTGTCGTAAGTGTTAACGTTTACTAGCATACTGGCATATGTTGAATGCTTCCGTAAAAAAAAATTGTTATTTCCCCATACATTACAACGCGTTTGAAGCAGTGGTAGGCGGGGCTCTTAAGAGGGCGTGGTACACAATTCAACGCTAAAAGCATTAATCTATAACTGTAGGTTTCTTGAAGTCAGTTTCCAAAAACAAATCAATAACAATCCTAGACAATAGTTTTAGCCAACGTCTTAAACAAAATTGTTTCCAGTGTTACCAACTTCTGAGGCACAATCTCTGACGCCGGAACCTCGTGCATTTAACTGCGGCGCAAGAGATCACGCGTAACGAATTAGTAATTCTGGATAAATATGTACTCATAAAGTTGGCAAATATCATTTTCTAGGATTGTCATTGAGTATTATATCCATATTGGCTTCGAAAAAAGCGTAGAAATCAATTGATGATTTCAGTATTTATTTACTTTCACGCATTCTTAAGAGTGCGTGGTAGATAAATAAACGTTGAAAACATAAATTGATTTATATGCATTTTTCGAAGCCAGTATGGAGAAAATACTTAATGGCAATCCTAGATAATGGTATTTGCCAACTTTATGAGTACATATTTATCCAGAATTACTAATTCGTTACGCGTGATCTCTTGCGCCGCAGTTAAATGCACGAGGTTCCGGCGTCAGAGATTGTGCCTCAGAAGTTCATAACACTGGAAACAATTTAGTTTATAGTGTTGGCTAAAACTATTTTCTAGGATTGCTATTGTTTAATTTTCGCAAATTGGCTTCAAGAAACCTACAGTTATAGATTAATGCTTTTAGCGTTGAATTATGTACCACGCCCTCATAAGCAATGGTTGAAGAGAATTCATTATGACTGTTCGTTTCCGAAATTTGACAAAAAAAGTTAAAACCTCGGTTTTCTAGGGCTCGTTTATATTTAAATATTGCGTTCAGTTAAGGCATTCACAGTATATTTCCAAATTGTATTAATTTTTTGATGAGAACTCTAAACGTTCTGTTGATGAATTTAACAGCCGGTATAGACGATTTGCTTCGATCTCGTATTCATCACCAGAATGTTTATTTAATGCCATGTTCCCCAAAGCGACAAGTTTGACAAGTGACAAGCGTAACTAGAGACAAGGAAATACTTTGTATTTTTTTTTTTTTTTTTTTTTTTTCATGTTTCCTAAAGCCAGCGATACAGAACAAACGACAGGTGACAAGTAAAAATAAACCGACAAGTGATATATGTATACACTGACACGTGTTTCGGTTCACGAGAGAAACTAACTTGACAGATCTGCTTATTAAAAGTAGAATTTTATGACACGCGTTTTTAACGTGATCAATGCTGAGATAGGTTAACCAATAATGTAAACGTTTCATGTATTTGTCTTTTTTTGTTAGACAATAATCCGATATGGTATATAAATATTTGTTCCATTTAATGAGAGTACGTCTGGAATCAAGGTTATACAGAAACGTGACCCAGAAAAGTCGTGTTTTGATTTTTTTTTAACATATTGCACGAACCACTTGCGACGCAATGTTGCCAAGTTTCGGTGTACCTTATTCTAGACTGCACGGCATACCTACATCAAAATGCGTTCCGATCCAAGATAAAGTTATACTGTACTCAAATTAGTCATATTAAATTGCCAATAGTGTTTTGACCAACTTGCGAATTGCTTCAATTTCAATACATTCATAAGTTGAAAAATTCTGTAGATTCTTGCAGGATCCCACTTTCTGTTAAATAAGAAGAGCAATATAGTATTTTTTATCGTTCGTATTTGATTCTAAAAAATAGCCCTTGTTACATTTACAGAAACCATTTTTTTTATTCCATCTACAGAACAAATTGTTTCAGCTTCAGAAAATATTGCTACTTTTAGAGGATAGACTAATTTTGATCACGTGCCTAATTTGCACATATACCTTACTCGCGGCTATCCAAGTGGCAATTATTTTTCCCTGAACGAGAAAATATTACACGAATACAACACCATCTACATGTAACATTTACATTAATTGTAATCGTACAAATTTTTACAATTTTTTGAAGGGTGATGCACTTTTTGAATTAAATACTTTTGATAAATCGATTAAATACTTCAATGCAAATAAATGTGCGAAAATTCCGTAAATGTTATAGAGTAGAATAATAATTTTTGCCATAAAAACATAACTGTTGCCCTTGTTTAAATGTAGTGAGGTAATGCTGAACTACGGGCAGGTTTCCACAACTCGAATAAGGAAAACGTACCTTACCGAAGATTCCAGAGTATCGATTAGACGTTTTGTAAAGTACTGAAATTATAAAAAAAAAAAATAACACTAATGTGATATTTTATATCACGAAACTTATGTAAATACATATGTCATTGCTGAAAATATTTTCTCTTAAAAATCGAGAAATTGTATTTTATAAATTTATACGTTTGGTTTCTGATAATGTTTTGTAATGAAGGCTGTTTAAATATTCTTATAATAGCCTATTTTATGAATATTCGCTTCAAAATGTTCGAACCAACGCATAAGACGACGATTATTAGTTTCGTATTGTTGTGAAATTTATTTGTAACATTACATTGCTTTGAAATAATGTTGTATTCAATAAATCGGACCAGAAAACGTGATGTACTCCTGAATAAATATGAAAAATAGAATGCGTCCCCTGGCAGTACACCAACATACGAAAGTTACAAATCCATTTTACAATAGTTCTCTTAGGTTGGTAGTTTGCGACGAACAAACTACGTGTAGGACTATCTTCCACAAAAATCGTGTGAAATAAGGTTTACAGATTTTAACAATAAGTCCTGTATGCTCATTGGTTATGGAGTATGTTTGTACCATGTAACTTATAGGATGTTTAAATTTTCAGCCCAAACTTGGCAACACTGTCGACAGCGGCGTTTTCTCCCTTGGAGTGGCGCAACCGGGAATTAAAATAAAGTTAGTTCAGATTTTGTTCTCTTTTTGATGAGTCGCAACTTGAAACTAAAATTAAAAAATGTAAAACGTTCAAACAGTAACATTCTTGGTCTGGTCACAGACAAAATAGTGATACAGGCGTGAAATGACGTGGTGGCTTATTTGATACGGACAGATTTCACCGCTTATTGGCTGCTGGAGGTTGTTGATACCAGCCCCGCGTCTGTTTGGCTCCTGCATGTTACTACAGGTTTCCTATTGGCCTGGCTGCCGGCTAGCAGAGAAGCTCCGTTACCCTGATTGGCGGTAGGCGTCTCCGCCATGTTGCTGGCCAGGGAAGCCATTTTGCTGGCGTGTGTGGCTTGAGTTCGCTGTCCTACCTGCTGTTTCACTTCTGTATTCCTAAATATTCTGTGGCCTGGCAGTGATCGTCACTTGTACGTACGATGTGACTCACTCGCCAAACAAACAGGGGCGTCATTTGGGGCTACAGGGGGGGGGGGCAAATGCCCCCCCCTGGATTTAGAATTTTATGTGTATAAATATATTTCTTATATTTTTTAATGTAAATAATGCTAACTTAAGGACATAAAACTGAAGTTTTATTATTAAAGTATCTAATTTATACATGCTTAATTAATAAAAAAGGTGCAACAAGGTCACTGTCCCCAGAAAACAAAATCTTGCCCCCCCCCCCTAGTAAAACCTGAAATGACGCCCCTGCAAACAAAGTGTTGGGAACAGAACGACCGTTCTGTGCTGTACTTTGTTTCGTGTAACTAGAATTCATTTTAAGCATTGCTCAGGTATTTTATATTTCAATCATACAGGCTGTTGCAAAATTGCGTATCAATATTTTGGGGAAGCAGTCCGTATATATGGAGGGAAACATAGGTTCGGGAATGCACCGGTTATGTATTCCAGTTCGCATTACGTAACATGCATGTCATAGCGCTGACTGCGCCATTAGAGCCCACGATTTTTCGCGAAAATAATTCTGCAACAGTTTGTTTCAATGCCTCACGTGAATATCTGCAGCTCTGCTCCATGGTTTTTGGCAGAATTTATTATTGCACAGGCGTGGCTCATTTGACTTTGCCAACAAGGAACAAGGTTGCTGCGACATCAAACGTCTGTGATTTGCGAATAGAACATTAGACGCTGAGAGTTAAAATTGCCTTCGTACGTGCGCATAAGGCATTGAAAAAAATTAATAGTTTAAAAAACTAAAATACACGCTTTAATAGAAAACCACACTAAAAATTATAAAATAATTTCATTCAGTTTTAAGTAAGAATAGAGTAATTATAAAAAAATTCATTCTATCGTATAAAAGCGTGGGGTGCTTTTCTCATACATATGAAGTCATGATATTGTTCACAACAGTTTAAATCATAGAGGTAATAAACAGTAGAGGGCACATGAAGTCATAAAAGTGTGTTTTCAACATGCCACGAGTGTTTCATATTATTTATAGATGTTTTTTCCGACTTAAAGAAGCAACTGAGCTGGATGAAATTAGTGGTGTGGCTTCTAGAATGCTTACAAATTCGTATAGCGTCACTACGCGATCGATTCAAAACCTAATTGTAAATACATAGCCAATATTTACTTTTTACGAAAATCAGATGGGTGAAAAAATGTGTTCTGAGCATTGTTTACATTTGTGATTTTGATATAAGCACACAATTACACTGTGTGGAAATTGTGGCATACTCCCCTGAATGTGCGTGTATTCTCATTCTCTGAAGTAAAAACGAACATTATTTGTGATTACTAAGAAATTTCGTCTTCTGTCTTGGTGAAATTTCAAATCTCCCACGCATATTTCACTGTAGTCATGTGACACGTGTTGAACACACAGACTAGTATATAACTGTTAATCGCACGCTCCCACTACTCTATATTTACTATTAAGATTTAAATAGACCACATTTCTTACCCTGGTGACTCAAAGGTAAAGCTTACCTCTATTTTTTTTGCAACACTGTGTTATGAGTCTCGTGTATTTTATCTTTGGCGTCAATAGAGGGAAATAAAAAACCCATTTATGAAACATGAATATTTAATTTAATTTTATCAAATACACTATATACCAATACCGGACAGTTTGAGCGCTTTTGCGAGAATTTCTTATTGTGATAACTCACTAGGCCAGTAGAGAGTAGCACACTACATTTGATGGTTTTCAGATGTACAATGCTAACATAGAAATTTCGGGGAAAACTTTCTCGATGGAGTTTGTTCATTGAATGCAGAAAGTGAAATATATCAGCACAGTAATATAAATATTATACAATGCATGTTGAAACAATAAATTGTAATAATTAAGCAAAAATAATACCGAAACATGCATTAGTAGCCCACTATACCGCTAGGTAATTGTTCGCCTTTTTTGCTTGTGTAATTATCATAGGCGTGTCCGGTATTAGTATGTAAGGTATTTGATTTTATTGAGGATACATGAAAACAAATTAATTGAAACATTTTAGTTTCTCGATTAGGTTTTATTTTATCATGACTCTACTTTTACCAATATTCTGTGAATATAATATCTACAACAGTTGACATCGAGGCACACGTGATTACCAGGCAGCCATACCACAACGTCCAATCTAATATCACAGACTAAATAGTAATACAGACGTGAAATGACGTGGCGGCTCGTTTGATATAGGCGAACTTGGCCGCTTATTGGCTGCCCGAGGCTGTAGACTCCAGCCCCGTGTCTGTTTGGCTCCTGCATGTTACTACAGGTTTCCTATTGGCCTGGCTGCCGACTAGCAGAGCAGCTGCCTCACACTGATTGGCAGTAGGTGTT